>JAQFVV010013296.1:0-166235 GCA_028023455.1 Epiperipatus broadwayi
TTTATTATGGACAAATTTATGTTTGACCATTGTTAAGGATATTTATGCAAGTTGTTGAGCTTGCATTGAAAACATTATTGTTTTTATTTTGGCCTCAATGCTTTATAGTTAGCTAATGAAGTAAAATGTGGCTCCTGGATAGTTGCATTAGATCATAAAATGTAGATGCAATGCTCTCAGATCCAAGGCCTTTCACTTATGAAAGCCACAAGCTATAAACTAATCTGGGGATACTGGATGAGTTAGGCACTAGATAGGGATTTTTTTATACAAACCTTCCTGCAGCCATTGATTACTCTGATTTGCACTGAGTGGTGCTACTATATAGAGAGTTTTGCCTCTCTGTATTATTCAAGTTCATATACATTGCAGTACCATTAGCATAAACAAAACCATAATGATTTGAATTTGGCAATTATTTATATATAATTTTCTCAGGATATATTTCTTTCTTTAATTTATTGGGCCATACACAGGTAGAGCCATTTATGTGACAGTAACCTAGAAGGTTAGTCCTCCAGTATAACAGCAGATATTTTAAACTTTGTATAGTCACAAAGCAATTAGTTAATAGTAATGGTGATTGAACACAACTAAGTTATATTTCCTAAGATTAACTCTAGGGACTTACAATAAACTTCCTCATCGAGAAATAATTTATTTTATTTAAATTAATAATAAAGGAATGTGTTCACACCTTTCTTAGGGTGTCATCTTTCCATGTGAAAAGAATGGCTTTGAATGAAATCTTTATTAACATTCTGGAATTTTCTCAGTTGTAAAACAATTTCTCTAGTTTTATGTCAACACAATAGTAATGAGTGTTATTATTAATGTTTGGAATGGAATATGAGGTATAAGAAAACTTGAATTTATACAATTTAATAAAAACAATTTATTTACATTGTCATTAAATCACATAAAGTACACAGTCAGGGTTTAAGTAATAAAATTGTCATGCATACATGCAATAAAAAATAATTATGAATCATATAATATAAAGTAAATGAAACAAAATAATTAAATAAATATAGAACTCATTAAATCATTTTCTATTATTTTAAGTTAAATTAATGGTGTAATCATATAAACTCATGTCTGGACATATATAATATAACATATAGTTGCAGTTCTCTAATTTGTATTTTGTTTTTATTTTCTTTTGGTCTTTTCCCAAATATTTAAATTGTAAGTAAACAATGGAGCTATACCTTTCTCATAGGCACAGGCAAGCTATAGATTATCAAGATATTATGACAATTGTTAAGTTATAATGGGAGGTGGCTACATGTTCTTGGTTATAACTAGTCTCACCCCACAAATTATGCAGTTGCTTTACAATGTAATTAGCCATAAATAAAAAGTTTCTTTTTTTTGTTATGATTTATGCCTGAAGGTCCAGTCTTTTCCCAGAACAGCAAGTTTTATGGCTTAATGAGAGATATAATTTAAATGTTTTTATCCTGGATCTAGATATAGATAATTGAATTTCAGTGAATTTTTTTCTACACAATTGTCTCAAATTGCACAGCTCTCTCTGATATTAGTTTATAAACTATTGTATTTTTTAAATTTTATTTATAGCATTGTAGTCCCATGTTGAAACAAGTGCCTCCCATCATTAAAAAAAATTTTTTTTTAATTATCGTTATCTTGCTTTTTTAGTCCAATTAATCTCTAACAATAGATTTATATATATTTTCTTATATTAACCCCTTCATATACACTTTAATGCAAAAAACTTTTTTTAATGATTCCTTTATTTTCCTGATGGTTTTGACTGTCTTGCAGCCTTCATCAGAGTGATCTTAAATTCCTCTACCTTCTTAAAGATCGCTCTGATGAAGACTGCAAGACAGTCAAAACTGTCAGGAAAATAAAGGAATTATTAAAAAAAATTTTTTTTGCATTAAAGTGTATATGAAGGGGTTATTGTAAGCAAAAAATATATATGAATATATGAAGAAACACAAAGAAAGTAAAAGGAGAAAAATAACAATAGATTTATAGATTCTTTTTTGTTATGTTCAAATATTTTCCAATTTTGGGATTATTCTGATAAAATGTAATTAAATTGTTTTGTTTTCAATTGCACAGATTAAGTTTATTTTAATTTTTTTAATTACATAGATCAAGTTCATTTTTATTAAGTTTATTTGAAGAGTTTTTATTTTTTTACTTCTTCTTTATTTAATCCAAGGGACGCAAGGTTATATATTTAAATTACTTAACAAATACTAAATGCATCCACACACACACACACATACATTCTTTTCCTTTATCTAATTATTCTATTTTTTAATAATAAAATTTTTTATTATTTTAGGAGGAGATTATCATTTATTTGATTCTCTCTTATAAAAGTGACTTTCAAATGTGTTGCCAAACAACCATATGTCAAATGCGTTGACCAGGAAGGGAACCCAGGTCAGCTGCTTGGAAGGCAGCTATGCTAACCACTAGGCCACCAATGCTTGACTATCTTTCCGGCTCCGTTCCCAGCCTCTACAGTATTTTCCTATATGACAAATTATCCTGTAACATAACAATAAGTCATTTTTGTCTAAATAGAGGACTGTACATAAAATTTCATTTCTTTGCCATTAAATTTTTATGGTTTTAATATTAATTAAATGATTAAACTTATTATTTTTCATTATTGAAAATTAATATTGAAAGTGAATCATTTATTTACAATTACTTAAAAGATCAAGCCATCAAGTATTCTGCAACAGCCCTTTATTCTTATCATTTTCAATACAGATACTCATAAACTCATCCATCATCTGATAATTGATTATTTAAAAACATCCAGTATGTCAATAACTCTATCTTAGTAACATCATTTTGTCTTATTGTTTAAATTTTATTTAAATTAATGTAAATTATTAATCTTAAATGCATCAAATAATAAATGATATTGGCTTAATATTATTTTGAAAAGATATATTATATTTTTATATAAAAAAAATTATTCCTTAAAAATTATTCTCACATTTCATATGATTATATATTTTTATCTGTTGGAAGCTAAAGTTGGAATCTGTTCTTGATTTATATCCTTATATGGAAGACTTGCATGTAGCCTTCCAAACATTATTGACAAATGAATTCCACATATTGACTTTATTTCTAAAATGTAATCATGTTCAACACTCACTAGCACTGTGTCAGTTTTAATTGTTTCACTGACCATAAAATTTAAACAGTAAATTTAATATTAAATAATTTATCAGATCATAAATTTGATTTCATTTGATAGATATTTTTGTTTAGAAATGAAAATGTAGGAAATTTGAACTCAGACTTTCAAGCAACCTTCAACTATCCATACTATCTCATATAACTGATAAACATGACCACACATATGTAGAAAAGTTAAATAATTACCAATATATTTCATGCTAAACCAGCACTCTTCAGTTGGTCCAGATTATCATCTCCCACACACATATATAATCAGTTCTCAGTTTATATTAAGATAGCAAGTCTTCACACTTTAATGGACAGGCTTCAATCTATCCACACTCCAACTCTTCAGCCATCCATATCATTGAAAATCTGATGATGGAAAGCCCAAATCCCAATCTGATGTCAATATTATTGCCATACCCATGTTGACCTCAAGACACTCTGACCCCTCATGTATAGGACTGTATCCATTTAAATACATAGAAGAGAGATGGGCAGGATACAAGCTTCATATGTAAATATTTGAAAACCAGACACTCTTCACAAACCTGGAGTTTAATTGTAATTCTATGTATTTAAATGGATGTGGTCCTATACATGAGAGGTCAGAGTGACTTGAGATCAACATGGGTATGACATTAATATTGGCATCAGATTGGGATTTGGACTTTCCATTATCAGATTTTCAATGATATGGATGGCTGAAGAGTTGGAGTGTGGAGTAGATTGAAGCCTGTCCATTAAAGTATGAAGATTTGCTATCTTAATATAAACTGAGCACTAATTATATATGTCTGTGGGAGATGATAATCTGGACCAACTGATGATTGCTGGTTTAGCATAAAATATATATATTGGTGATTATTTATTTTTTCTACATAAGTGTGGTCATGTATATCAATTGTATGAGATAGTATGGATAGTTGAAGGGTGCTTAAAAGTCTGAGTTCAAATCCCCTATATTTACAATTAAGCTCCATGTTTGTGAAGAGTGCCTGGCTTTCAAATATTTACATATGAAGTTTGTATCCTGCCCATCCCTCTTCTATGTATTTAAATGGATACTGTCCTATACATGAGGGGTTAGAGTGACTTGAGGTCAACATGGGTATGGCAATGATATTGGCATCAGATTGGGATTTGGGCTTTCCATCATCAGATTTTCAATTACATGTATGGCTGAAGAATTGGAGGGTGGAGTAGATTGAAGCCTGTCCATTAAAGTGTGAAGATTTGCTATCTTAATATAAACTGAGCACTGATTATATATATGTGTGGGAGATGATAATCTGGACCAACTGATGAGTGCTGGTTTAGCATGAAATAAGTATATTGGTGATTATTTATCTTGTCTACATATGTGTGGTCATGTTATCAATTGTATGAGATAGTGTGGATAGTTGGAGGGTGCTTGAAAGTCTGACTTCAAATCCCCTATATTTACAATTAAGCTCCAGATTTGTGAAGAGTGCCTGGTTTTCAAATGTTTAGAAATGAAGTAAATTCTAAAAAAAGTCACATCTGATTTCTTTAGATATTAAATTATATTGAGATAAAAATAAAAGCACTATTTTTCATCATTTAATTATCAGGGAGGATTAGATTTTTTCCAGAAGCAAATAAAATCATTTTTATTTGACTATTTGATTTTAAATGTGAATGAATAAATATCAATATTTGATAAACCTATCAATTTATGCTAAGATAGTAACTGATTTATGTGTTATCAAATAGCTTGTAATTACTTTCCTTGCAATAATGTTCTACTATTTTTAACAAAATTAGAAACTGCCAAGGGACAATAAAAAACAATTAAAATGGGATTTAAAAGTGATTCACGTTGCCAAATTTTCAGACATTCTGACATTTATAGAACTTTTTTTGGAATTAAATTATACTTTAATAAAATATGTATAAAATTACTATACTTAAAAAAAAGTTAGCAATTTCTTTCAATAGGTGGTGAATTGATACTCATACAAATTGCTTTGGGAAGAAAATTAGAATGATTAATCAAAGCATAAAACTAATCACTTATCTTGCTTTAAAAAATATTAGAAGTTCTAAAAGTTCTTTCTGAACTATTAATTAATTTCTTATAGCTTATAAGTTTATTATCCAGTCTAATTTATTCAATCATATCTTAAATTTTATCTAAAATAACCTTTTTAGTATTTTTTATTCTTTTTATAATAATGCAATGAAATAAATCAATACATTGTTAACCCACAACAATTACAAACAATGTAATATATCACTATTAATTTTTATATGACTTAATTTTACATTATTTAAAAAAATTTTAAAAATGTCAACATCAATACCTTTTTAAATATGACTCTTTTGCAAAAAAAAACTAATTAGTGTGAATTTAGTTTGCATAGCATAAATTTTATGCCCCCTTTTTCTGATTTAATGGTATCTCTAAATGGTTGTAAATTTTTTTATATATTCTTTTCAAATTAGCACTTTTTTTTTTCTAAATGGTAACAAAAATAAAAAGTAAATTCATTTTGTTATAAAAACTGATTATAAAAAAGTAATCAACTAAATCCAGTTAAACAAAATTAATTAATTTATTTATTTTTCTAATTTTATGGCTAAATTTAAATTTTTTATATACATAAACACTTTAACACATATTGTAAATAATGCTTATAATAAAAACTCAAAATTGAAATGCTATTTATATAAAATAAATATTCTTCTTAGGATTGTATGAGTACAGCTAGTAGTCTGTACATTTATAAACTGTGTTATAGCCATTGTGGATTAATAATTACATTTAATTCATCACTGTTAAAGAGATGGTAAATGAATTCAAAATATTAATTTATACCAGAAAAAAAAGAATTGGCAGATCCTATATGTTTCCAAAGATAACTCTGACAATTAATTTACACTAATCATTTATAGATTTTTAAAACAATGTTTTTCATAAAAAAAAACTGTTATTCCTTATTTACTGACTACATTGTGCATTTATTGAATCTGAAATCAAAAGAAAATAATAATAAAGCAAATGTGTGATACATTAAAATATTAAAATACCAAAAGTTATTCTAAATATAATTTTTTTTTTTTACCTTGGTCAAAAAATTCTTGTAATTCTAAGGTTGCTTCTTTAAAAGAATTTGCCACACAATAAAGAAAATGTACTCGGCATTGTTGCTTATTAATGCACTCACAAACTTTCTGTATAATATTAAATATCCATTTCATATTCAAAGATATTTTATTACATATCTAAATAAAAATAAATAAATGTATGAATATAAAAATAATTATATAAATATGAAATACAGATAAGATACTAATAATGCTTATAGGTTTTTGTATAATTAACATAAATTAAAAATATTTAAAATAAACAATTTGATATAGTTTTCAAATTACACTATATTTTTCTACAAGGAGGTAGATGAAATATCGGAAACATGCATACTGCATTGGAGTATATATGGGTTCATGTAAATAAGTAAAAAAGTTTTTTAAATAAAGAAAATAAGTAATTATATTGGATTTTTTTTTTATATACGAAAAATATAATCACAATAAATTGATGTGACCTCTTTTGCCAAAAAGATCTCGGACTTAACTGTTCCAAAATTAGACTTTAAATAAGATTATTATTTAAAATATCATCAACTTTCTCGTCAAAATAAGTACCAATCTATATTTAAATATTCATGAGAAAATAAATCCCAGCCTCATATGCATTAAATGTTATATCATATTTTTGTTTATAAATAGCACATAGTTACTTATATGGATAAGAGAATTGCTGAACTTTCTCTTCAACTAAATATAGCTGAATATTTATTAAAGACTAATACAAAATGGATTTATGAGTTGGCTATCAGAAAAAAAACTAATTGAATTCTAGCTAACAAAAACCTTTTTCAAAGTTCTATTTTATATGTGAGTCTAAGTCAGGATTATTAATAACATCTTTCAAATACTCAGATGAAGTATAAGTTACAAACCATCATTGAGGAAATTTAAAATAAAATAATATTTATAAATATAAATGTTAATACTTTTTTAAAATTATAAATAATTTTTTTTAATTAACCTATTCATTCAGTATATTAAATGTTTATTAATTTTCAAAAATCAATATAACTTAATATTTGTTTTATTTTATCAATTCTTATTTAACACATTTATATGAAAACTTCTTTAAAATAATTGCATTTAAAATTGTTTTTCATTTAATACTAAGCATTTGAATTTTCTATACAACTATGGTTTTAACTAGAATAAAAAGTTTCAAAATTTATATGGCAGTTTTTTTCTTCTAATAATGACTAGAACTATAATAATATTAAAAAGAATATATATATATTGTACCGGTCAAAATAGTATGCTCACTTAACAAGATTCAAATCCTAAGCAAAAGTACCTCGAATCTGATCATGCTCGAGATAGACAGGTCTGGAGCAATCCTGAATTCTAACCTATTTGCCTATTCTTCGAATCTCTGACCCAATGAACAACAATACTGAGGATACAGTAAAATTATTTTAATTCCGTGCCCAGAAACAGAGTGGTAGAGCATAAGATCAGACTGATGATGATGATCGAGATTGGAGTAGCCCAGGAATTACATTTATTATAGTTATTTATTAATGCTAGGCTCTTAGCTAAAGAAAATAATTCTAAATATTAACTAGAAAATAATAATTCAAAAACAAACCAGGATTTACATGAAATTATATATATTTAATAAATGTAGAAAACGCATATATATGTTACAAAATTGCTTCACGCTTGGAGTGATCTTATACATTTTGAAAACTTGGGATTTGTTTTATAAAATTCCCTTTACATCAATTATTTCATGAATATAATTTTATAGAATGTGTTATAAGTTGTGTGGGGTTAATATGCCAATTTACAAATGTTTACAAATAAAATGCTGTGGATGTACAAAACAATCTACAAGATTGGAACAGATTCAGATTACAGAAAGATACATGATAATTTAACATTAATCATTTTGACAAATAAATATAAATTTACGGTCTCAATCATTTATTTACAATCTTAAAATCATTACATATGTTTGATAGGCATTGTTTGGACATAGCATCATTAGAATAAGTATACATAAGAAACAAACAATGCGCAATATTTACGAGAATAAATTATACAAATTGATTTACATCTCTGGGAATCGATAATGCTTTTTTAAATGAAAGCAGTTTTAAGATCAACATGCTGAACTATTTTACGAAATGAATCATTATCTTTAACACCTCATTGCGACTTACTAAGGTTAGGCAGACGGTGATCAAATTAAAGAGCAGAGTAACGGTACTAGCATACAATAAAGAAATAAGGCCTCATGGCGATTGTGGATATTTTATCATTTTAAAAGAATATTTGCAATAAACTTAGATTGGATATGTCCGCGCATTCTGGTGGAGCGATATTGAAGGAGAGGCTGGGTTTGAGAGCCCAGATCTGGATGTACTGTCATTCACAGCACATAAACCTCATAAACTTTATGTTCCACAGGAGTAGTGTCCCTGATTACGAACAATTTTGAAAAGTAGGATGGGAACTTCAGGCTTCCATCATCCCCAAAGAAAAAGAAATGGAAAAGATAAAATATCAGGATAACAGAAAATGTGTGCCAGCAATGTTATAGGACATGAATATAATTTTTATAATATAATTTTCATATAAGATTATTTTAAAGCTTGGAAATGGTCTAACCCCTTGCACAATAATCTGTTTTCAATCCTGAGTCATTTAACTAATCATAATGAATAATAACACTTCTATTTATAATATTATTAAACTAACAAAATTTATATTTAAAATTCGATTCCCATATACATATTAACTGGTAGAATTCACCCTTCAGGCACCAGCAAAAAAGGAATGGATTAATCATGTGAAGGTTCACAATCTTTTTAAAATAGAAATTTAAAGACAAATTCAAAGCAGTAAATTTAGCAAAATTCATCCACAGTAAAAGTTTTTAATTGATTTTAAGAATAAAGAATTTAAAATGAAACCAAACTCGCGAGCAATTTCTATTTAATATAAACAAAACTTTATTGATAGGTTTTAAATAATCCCAGCCCTTTTCCAAGTTAAACAATTATTTTTCCCTTTTTCCAAATTCACGAATTTGGCAATTTTGGCATATTAAAGAAAATAAATTATATCTATACATTAAAGAAAATACATAAAATCTTAATGGAATCGCACACATTTATATATATAAGTTAATTAAGTATGAAAGGTAAGTTAAAATACATGATATTAATAAAAGATTACTGAGAGAGAGTTTAAAAGCAAAATTAGCAGAAGCTTATAAAATAATATATAAATTAAGATATGAAGGTTGAACTATAGATTACAAATTACAAAAGTATTGACTTATGAAGGCAGTTCTATGTTAAAGGTTACCTAAAGAAAAACAGCATAGCGGTATCATTAGCAATCAGCAGTTGGAAGTAATCATGTTGTATGGTCAGCTGGATGGAACATGGCAGTTGCAGGCAGACAGTTCTATGAGAGAAGAGAAAGGTGCTAGATTCCTCTACTCATGCTTCATCATGCAGGACTCGTACTGGCTTCTTAAAGTTAAGGTCTTGAAACGCTTAGAAACTAAACTGACTGACAAAAATCTCAACTCACTGAAAGATAACTCAAAACTGACTTCCTTTGTTCTGTGGCTCCTTTTATAACATTTTAATACTGCCCAGAATGCAATTTCATATACCAACCCTATCTCTGTAATCCCTTTAAAAACAACATTTAATTAGCAAAATATTTTCAACAGATAAGGCTCAAAATACCATTTTAGCTGTTTTGAAAGATTTGAAAACAACTGATAAATGATTTGTTTTCAATCTTAATTGTGATTGACAATTTTAATTAAAGGCAATAAGCTGAATTTAAACAAAGATTATTTCAGTATTTCGAACTTCCTCATTTTTCTTTGTTGTCACATTAAATACACACACATATAAAAATAATCACAAATATATAAGCAAATGTATTTTCCAGCAATAAACATAGCAATAAAATTATTGCTTTAATCATAATATATACATACGCATCACTCAAACTACTGTTTCATTTTTACTAAACAAAATTAAGTTTACCAATCTTTCTAATGATTTGGCATACAGTGTGTAAGTGAATAGTATATATTTATAGCAAGGTCTGAATTGCAGACCCTGAAGGAGATTAGTGTAGATGGTGAAGCATGAAGCTCGATGATGAATAGACATTGATTGCTTCAATATATATATATATAAATGCAAAACCATAAAACAATACAATACTAGATTAAATTTTAAAATTTTTACCAAAATCCAACCATGGTTTCATCTACTACAAATAGACCTTCTCAAGTGAAAATCAATCTAAAGGATAACATATATAAGATAGAAAAACATATATATATATATATATATATATATATATATATATATATGTATATATATATATATACAAACAAACCTTCCCATAATTCACTACAAATTCCACCTTCCCTTAATATCAAAAGAAGTCTTCATGAGATTGATAGCCTCAGAATCAAGGAGTTTTATCATCAAAGTCTCCTTTATTCTTTTTAACTCATTCTTTTCATTAAAAATAACCGAAGCATTGTTAAACAATATCCTATGACCTGTATTCAATTCATGAATATATAAAGCTGAGTTAAGATACCTATGTTTAACCCTACTTATATGAACCTTAACCCTTTCATTAAGGCTAAATTTACTCTGACCTACATAAAATTTACCACAACTACATGGAATTTTTTTTTTTTTTTTGATAGAGCTACTTATTTAAATTGTTACCCTAGTGATTTTGTGGCTCCAAAGGTTTTCTTTAATTTGAAGTCTCATAAAGATAATTTTCCTTTGAGATGTATTTTTGATTTTACAGGAGGAATTGTTGATAAAATATCAAAATTTATTATAAGATATTTTAAGGATTATATAAAATTGGGTCAATTTTGTGTTTCTTCTTCTTTTGAGGCTTTTAAGAAAATAAATGGTTTTATTTTGGATGATGATTGTGTTTTTGGTAGTTTAGACATTGAAAATATGTATCAATCGGTTAATAGATTAAAAAGTATTGATGTTTTTCTTTCAATTTTAAAAAAATTAGAATGTTTTTCTGCAGATAAGATTAAGGTTTTTCATGATTTGCTTTTGCTGTTAGAGGATTCAATGTATTTTATGTCTAATGATGTGTTTTATAAGATTAGAGAAGGTTGGGTTATTGGTTATGTCATTTCTCCATTGATGTGTGCTGTCTATATTGATTATTTGGAGTGTAGTATTATTAATATGTTTTCATGTTCTATTAAATTATTTGTTAGGTATGTTGATGATTGTTTGTTTGTCATTCAGAAAGAGAAATTAGAAGAGTTTTTATGTGCATTGAATGGTTTTGATTCTAGTATTAAGTTTACAATTGAGGGGGGTGGTTTTGATTTTGTAAAATTAAAGTTTTTAGATTTAAATGTTGAGAAGGTTAATGATGTTTTGTTTTGTAGTCATTTTATAAAACCTAAAAATTTGAGAAATATGATTAGGTCTAATAGTTATCAGCCTTTTATACATAAAAAAATGTCTTTGTTGAATTTTTGTTGTCGGAATAGAAGGCTTAATAATTTTAATAATGATGCTGATATTCAATGAAGTCAATTTGCTGCTGAATATGTAGAATTGGGTTATAATCATGATTTTATTAAAAATGTGGTATTTAATTATAATGTTTATAGTCGTGATTTGGATGATAAGAATTTTGTTGGTAAGGATGATGATTATATGTCTTTACCATTTAAAGCATCAATTTATAATTTGGTTTATAGGAATAGTCATTTGTTAGGTGGAATGAAGGTTGCATGGAGGAAAGGTTCTGATTTGAATTCATTACTTAATGGTTCAAAGCAGTCTATTGATAGTAGGTCTATTCCTGGTGTTGTTTATAAAATTCCATGTAGTTGTGGTAAATTTTATGTAGGTCAGAGTAAATTTAGCCTTAATGAAAGGGTTAAGGTTCATATAAGTAGGGTTAAACATAGGTATCTTAACTCAGCTTTATATATTCATGAATTGAATACAGGTTATAGAATATTGTTTAACAATGCTTCGGTTATTTTTTATGAAAAGAATGAGTTAAAAAGAAGAATAAAGGAGACTTTGATGATAAAACTCCTTGATTCTGAGGCTATCAATCTCATGAAGACTTCTTTTGATATTAAGGGAAGGTGGAATTTGTAGTGAATTATGGGAAGGTTTGTTTATATATATATATATATACAAACATCACCTTACAATATATATATATATATATATATATATGTTATCCTTTAGATTGATTTTCACTTGAGAAGGTCTATTTGTAGTAGATGAAACCATGGTTGTGTAAGGATTTTGGAAAAAAATTTAAAATTTAATCTAGTATTGTATTGTTTTATGGTTTTGCATTTTTATTTTTGCTAGTATAGTGTTAGACAGTTTTGGTTTTATATATATATGTGTGTGTGTGTATGGGTGGGTATGTGAATAGAGTTTTCAAGTTCTTCCATGTTGTGACTTCTATTAATTATTATTATCATCATCATCATTATAGCACTATCAATTTGTCTAGATCTCATATGCTTTTGTCAGGGTAGTATAAATAGCTCAGTAATTGTTGATATTGCTGGAGAACTCATAATTAAAAATAGATAAGGATTGCTACTGATTATTTATGCTCTTATTATTAATATAATTGTTCTTTAGGAAATAAAAATGATGGAATAAAAAATGTACGCTTAACTTAAATATTAAACGTTATTAAGTGAAAATATTAATTATTAATGCATAAGACAAATTTATTATTCTTTAAAGTATAGAGAGCATAAATGAGTTTTGAAGAAAATATTCAATTAAATCCTAGGATTATTGTAATAATTTATCAATTTCAAACAACTAATCCTACTAGGAAACCTTGATAGTTATTTGACTGTCTTAATTTTAATATTAGTTTTAAGTTTTGATTTTTATTAATAAGTATTTTTTATTAAGATTTGTATTCAAATAATCTCTTTTATTGATTTAAAGTTGTAATTAATAATTTGTTAAGCACTATTCATTACCTAAGTAATATATATTAAGGCTATAATCTTAAGACTATGCACCTAGATGCGACAGTAGGAACCTCTACAAATCTTAACACAAGATTAACAACTTTAAAAGACAAAAGTGGCCACTCTTATCTTCGACCTACTTTTTAATTATATAGGCAAATCTAAAGCAGTTTGATTTGAGAGCATGAAGCTATTAACTAGTTCACTGATTAAGTCCACAATTTCTATTCAAGCTAACATATACAAAATCTTTCAATTACAACAACTCAGTGTAAAGCTCTTATAATTAGAAATCTTTTAAGACAATTTGAAGTTGTATTAATAATTTGTTATGCACATACTCATTACTTAAGTAATGTATATTAAGACTGTAACCTTAAGACTATGTGCCTAGATGTGACAGTAAGGATCTCTACAAATCTTAACACAAAATTAATTACTTTAAAAGACAAGAGCAGCCACTCTTATCTTCAGCCTACTTTTTAATTATATAGGAAAATCTAAAGCATTTCGATTTGAGAGCATTAGCTTGTATAGAAATTGTGGACTTAATCAGTGAAGTAGTTAATAACTTCATGCTCTCAAATCAAAATGCTTTAGATTCATTTATATAATTAAAAAGTAGGTTGAAGAGAAGAATGGCTGCTCTTGTCTTTTAAAATCATTAATCTTGTGTTAAGATTTGTAGAGGTCCCTACTGTCACATCTAGGCACATAGTCTTAAGGTTATAGCCTTAATATATATTATTTATTGATTTAAATAATTCTAATCTTATTTTTCATATGTAAATATAATATCAAAAAATAAACTTGACATAAATAGGTAATTGGAACAAGAAAAATCTCTCATCTTCATCCACTTTTCTAATTGCTACAAAGAAAAAATGTTATACATACAAAATCTCTGAAAAATTAAAAGATATATTTAAATATATTTCTATTTAAGCAAAAGTTTATATTGTAAATGTAGTAACACAAAATTATTATTTTAACAAATTTATTATAATTTTGTTTCTAAATTGATAATTAGTTCTGAAATTGACGTTTAGCCAAATTAATGTAACTTTCTGTTGTAAAACCATATAAAAAAGATCATGTCTTGTTGTAGATGACTTAATAAATTGATAAGATTATATTTGGTAATTATATTACTAATAAATTTGAATAAAAATATAAATTGAATAAGCTATGAATTTTTGTAGATAATTTCTCAATAGTCTTCATAATAAACATCTAAATGTTTGGTTTGTAACATTTATCATCTGAAATTACAACTTACTCTTGCTGTGAATCTTATTCCAGATAGCATATATAAATTTTTAGATTACATAATTTTTTCTACATATGTGTCTAACTGCATTGCATAATTTATGTATTGAAAAATACCATTTTCTATTTTAAAGAAAAATCTGTTTCTGCATTCAGTAAAGAAATAAAGCCAATCATAAAGTAGTTAAAATAGATTTATTCTGCATAACTCTCAAAAATCAGATAAGTTAGACATATCTATATTGTATCACTCTATAAATAGTTGTCAACTTTAAATTATTTTGCTAGTAAGTGTACAGAATTATTCATCAATAATATTTTAAGGCTGTCTGATTCTGTAAGCTGATACCAATTTGTTTTCCATATTTTAATTTCTTACACATTCTATATATATGTTAAAATGAAGATTTGCACGGGTTAAATATATAAAATACATATTTTGCGGGTTCATCCATGTTAAAAACTTTTAATATTAATATGCTGACATTTTGACTTGGTCACACAAGTCATCCACAGAGTTATAAAAGGTATAAAGATGGTTGTAGAGGCGCTGCAATCACTTATTTGAATAAAACGTTAAAATTCCACCAATAGCAAAAATGTTAAATTTAGGAATGTTTTTTAAAAAAATCTTTCCAAATAGGAGGAAGTTTGCATGTATCATCTCGCTTATTGATACAATCTGGCCTTTTAAGTATCTCAATGGCTTCTCTAATTTTGCACTGGTAGAGATTATCACATCTGGATATGATCCTGGTACTAGAAAAATCAATTTTATGACCTGAATCTATAGTATGGAGTGAGAGTGCTGATGATGATGAGTGTTGTTTAACTGCATTAGCATGCTCATCTCTCCTAACCCTGATGCAATGATTACTCATATCTATGTAAGAAGCTTTACAATTTTTACATGAGATTTGATAGACACCATGAGATTCAAGAGGGATTGAATCCTTAGGCTTGGATATTATATTGTTGATCTTTTGATGAGCAGAAAATGCTGTATCTATATTATAGCATTTTAATATATGCCCGATACTGTCTGTAGTTCCTTTTACATATGGAACACACCTGATTTATCATCTTTTTGTTTCCTATTTTGGACTTGAAATAATGCTTTTTTTATAAATTTGTAATTATAACTATTTGCTAATAAAACACTATTAATATGATTTATTTCTTCTTTCAGATGTGTCTCATCTGAAAGATTAATAGCTCTATTTAAAAGAGTTTTGGCTACAGAAACTATCTGAGTTGGGTGATGATGAGAATGTAAATATCTGTGTGTGTGTGTATCCTTTCTGTAAATAGAAAAGGATAAACTATTTGGTGTTCTGGTGACTAGAACATCAAGAAAAGGGAGTTTTCCATCAGACTCTGTCTCCATTGTAAATTTAATATGAGGATGCATATTATTTAAATGTAAGAAAAAAAATCATCTAATTTATTTTTTCCATGTTGCCATATGACAAAAGGGTCATCTATGTATCTGAGCCAAATGAGAGGTTTTAAAGATGATGATTCTAAAGCACGAGTTTCTATATATTCCATGAATAAATCAGCTATTACTCCTGAGATAGGTGAGCCCATAGGAGTACCAAAAACTTGTCTGTAATGCTGTCCATTGTATACAAAATATGTATTTAAGAGACAATGTTTAATCAAAGCAATAATATGGTCTGGTAAATTGCAACGTTGTGAGATTATATTTAAAGCTTCATCAATTGGAATGTTTGTAAACAAAGACACGACATCAAAACTGACCAGAATGTCATTAGCATTAATTTTTAAACTTTTTAAAACAGAAATAAACTGAAGAGAGTTTTTAATATATGATTTAATAGATGGGATTATAGGTTTAATGAAATCCGATAAGTATCTAGCTAAAATATGAGTTGGAGAACCTATTGCACTTACTACTGGACGAAGGGGGGTATCTGATTTGTGAATTTTTGGAAGTCCATAAAATTTGGAAGCTATTATTAATAAATCACCTATTGAAGCAGAGATAAAAAATAAAATAATCCCTTGTGAAAAATATTTAAAATCAATGACTTTTTTTTATCATGAAAATTACTTTAAAATATATTATTATTAAAATTTATATACAGACATATAAAACAAAACGACCACGAATAAAAAATATGTCTATTTATAATCACTTTTAAAGTCTCTATTTAAAGTTTTTTATTAAACTATTACTGCCAGATATATCTTTAAAATTTTGGACTATTTAATACAGTGGACCAAATTAATATATATATATATATATTGTACATATGTGAAACTTCACTTGGTTCCAAAAAGTGCTGAAGTGGATATTAGCTTAACTTTTTATTTCTGGTTTTCTAATTTAAAAAAAAAACAATTAGTGATAAAAATAGAAGTTAATTAGTTAATGAATAGTATAGGATAATATTGTGTAATATCATTATAATTATGGGGTATTTATAGGATTAAGTATAAATATTTCAATGATTGTATATTTCAATAGTAACATGTAGTAATTAGTTTAATGAGAGATATAGAATTAGCAAGTTTACTTGAAGGAAATATCAGGGATAGTTGTGAATTGATAAATAATATTAAATGTATTTTAAAGTAACTATTGTTAATTCATCCTTCAAATTCTGATCTATTTTTTCAAAATTCCACTGAAATTCTGCTTTATCCTCTTCTTCACTTTTCTCATTCTATTCTTTTTCTTTCTCTTCCATCCATTTCATTTTTTACACCCCCTTCTCTCTCACATATCTTTGAAAGGTTACAATTGGCACCCAAGTGTATGGTCTCGATTAAGCATGTAGGCCTCGATTTATGTTGTGAAAGCCCTTATTAGATGTTGATGGATATTTGTTTGGAGTCAATTTTTTTGTTGATACTTCTAATTTTATGAAGATTTTAAATCTCCTAATTAAAATAAAGGTAGTCGGGGTAGTTTATTAAAATAGTTAAAGTTAATTAGAGTTAACATGCTTAACTTAAAGTAAAAGTACTTGAAAATATCAATGTGTCACGATTTATTAGTGCAGTTTGTGAAATGTCATCATCCAAATAAATGTTTGATTTTATATTGCATTTACTAATATTATGTGATTAGAGTATCTGTATTAACTGTTACTTAATGCTTATTGTTTTGTTAATCAAGGGTATTAACAAATTATTATTATTATTTATTAATATTTGTTTGAACATATGTGAACCAAGACTCATATAAGAGTAAACAAACATATAATGATAGGAGTCATAAGAGTAAAATATTACTTATTGTAGCATTATTGCTGTGGTTTTAGTTGTTTTGATTGTTAGATGTCAGAAAATAGATGCCTTATTATTATTGTTATTTAAAAGAAATATCATTAAATTAGAAAAGAAAGTGTCATGGATAGCCACATAGAAAGCACTGAGATTTTTGATAGTTCAGAGGGGTCCCAAGATTTACCATCACCAGATACTCAAACTCTCAACCTAGAGGATGAGGTAATAAATGAAAAAGCAAGTTCAAGTGTTAGTAATCCAGAAATTGTTAGAGCTGAGTGTGGTGTATCAGTAGGGGTGATGGAAGATTTTATGAAAACAGTTCAAAATTATATATCAGAAATAAATCAAAATTTTGTTAAGCAAAAAGAAACTAGCAAAATATTGAATTTAAAGTTGGATAAACAGAATGAAGCTAGTGAAATATTGAGTTTAAAATTTGATGAGCAGAAAGAACAACTTCGGAAAGCTAGAGAAGAGGATAGAGCAGAATTTCAGCAGAATTTAAAAAAAAAATAGATCAGAATTTGAAGGATGCTGACAAAATGTATCAGGGATTAAGGATAGAATTTAAAGAAACTCGATTAAAACTGAACAAAATATTCAATGTCAGCTGGATGAGGTTAAGTTGACCACCCAAAAATCATAGGAAGGAATATAAAATATGAAACAGGAGTGCCAGGGCCAATATAGCATATTAGTAAATAAATTAGAAAATTTGAAAATATCCAATATTAGTGTTGAGGAATGCAAGGATCAGGTAAAAAAGTTAAATGATAAGCTTGTTGAACAAAGAACAGATCGGACAAAGTAATACAAGAAATAGAAAATAAATTCATTCAAATGCAGGGAAAAATACATTGTTGGAAAAATGAAATTAATGATAAAGCTAAATTACCATTACAGAATTTTTCCAGTGAAGTAAAAATAGTTAAGATTCAAATGGAAGAAATATCCCAAAATGTGGAAGAGAAAAGCATTAGAAGATATCCAACAAGTTAGACAATTAGAAATAACCTCAGATCATAAAGTCTATCAGATAGAGACAAGATTAGGAGAGGTAAACCAACAGATAGAAGATTATATTAATCAGGTTAGTCAGGAGGTTCAAGGTATTAAGACACAGCCTAATCCTGTTAAAAATATTTTGAAACTAGAATTGCAGGAAAAGTTAAGAGAGATGGAGGACAGATATCGGAGATTAAGTAATGATATAGAGGAAGTAAGAGATACTGTTGGTGAATCTGCAAAAAATGTAATACTGACCAGGAGAAAGTTAAAGATGGAGATTTTGATTGTCAGTATGATAAGTCTAAAATAGCCAGATTAATGAGAGGTACAGAAAGTGGTGATTTTAGGATAGGGAATAATGAGAATAGTTTTAGGAGGGAATCCTTAACGGATACCAAAATAAAATTTATTGAACCAGATGATTGTTGTCAAAACCCAGATATAAATTATTCAGAAGAGCAGATAAAGTTAGGCTCTGAGAAATTAGCACTAAACAAGAACAGGAATTTTTACAGTATGGATAATCAAAGATCATTGGCATTAAGGTTCTTGTGGGTAAAGATGTTTAAGGGGGAATATTTGGAAAACCCCTATGAATATTTGCAGAGCCTTGAAAGTTTATTTGCTTTGTGTAGATTAACATAGGAGAAGATTGTGATTGCAAGCAATCACTTATGTTTTGCATCAAGGGATTGGTGGCAGTCCATGTTTGACAAGTCCCAAACCTTTGGTGACTTTAAGTACTTGATCTTGATGAGTTTCTGGGGAGAGGACTGCCAGGAAAAGTATAATGCACATAAGGGTAGCTATATGCAATTTTTCAGGAACCAAACCAGTTAAGCTGAAAACCTTAATGGCTTATCCCCTGCCAGAGCCTCAAATTGTAAGGATCATCAGGCCCAACCTGCCATGCCATATAGAGCAAGTCCTGATTGCTGCTGATCACCACACAATCAATGACGCAGTAGAGATCCTAGATTCATTAGAGGCTAGTGACAAAAATTCAGAGAATAGAATAAAGGCCAGTAGGGAGACCCACCCTCCTATGAATAATGTGAATGTGTTGGCTATACCACCATATAGTTAAAGAAGAATATATAGGGATAGGAATATAAGATATAGTAGGGGAAGTACACATTTTAGTAGGCCTAGATTGAAGAGATTTATCGATGATAATCAGCCATCCACTAGTGGGATGCAAACAATCCCAAAGAAAGCTGTGTTAATTAAAAAGAGTAAGGTGGCATTAAACTAAGTTGGACCTTGCTGGATCATTCCTCACTTCGGGGACTTATTTCTAATCAACTGGGGAACATATTTTACATGATGAATAATATTGATCTTGATGTTGACTACCTGGAACCTAGTAGGATAATTGAACCCCCTATTTTATATCAGTGTCCAATTATCAATATTACCACAGCAGGGATTATCATAAATGCACTTGTAGATTTAGGCAGTCAGGCCTCTATTATATCACATGACATGTATTTAAGAATCAGTGAAGTTAATCAGGATATTCCTATTTTAGCTAATGGGAAAAAGTCAAAATTATTTAACAAACAGGTATATCATACTTTAGAAATTGGTTCAAATAGTTTTGAACATGTCTTTAATTATGTCTGGTTTAATTCATGAAGCCATTATCAGATCTGACTTCATGACTCTTAACAATTGTATAGTCAATTATCATGATAGAACTTTTAAATGTCATGAAGAAGTTTTTCCATTTCCTGTTAATTTTATTGGTCAGACAAGTCAATTATTAACTGTACAGGGAAATTCAATTGATGTTAATATTAGAGTTAAGTTGGAGGGTTCATGTATTACTGATACACAATACTATGAACTATTATTCCAATTGTTGTTACAGTACAGGCATATATTTTTTAAAATACCTGGAATCATAGAGGGATATGTTCACTGAATCAAATGGAGGAATAATGAACCCTTTCAGCAAAAGATTTATCCCATCCCTTATCAATACCAGGTTGAGGTGGAGCAACAAATTCAAAGGATGATAGAATGGCAGATTATTAGGCCATGTCCTTCTCCGTATGTTAATCCCCTTGTGATAGTTAAAAAGATGGAACAGTTAGGGTCTGCCTGGATGCTTGCCAATTAAACTGCCATACTATCCCAGAGAATGACATACCTTCACCAGTACAGGAACTGTTGACCAAGTTTGAAGGGAGAGCCATATTTTCCACATTTGACCTTGCAGCCAGCTATTGGCAAAGCCCACTCCATAATTCTAATCAAAAGTACACTGCATTTTGGTATAAGGATCAATCTTATATTTTTCAAAGGATGCCCTTTGGTTTGATAAATAGTGGGGCTGACCTTGTCAGATGCCTAAATATGGTACTCTCAAAAGAAATTCAAGACATATTAATCATGTACATTGATGATATAGTCATTGCCTTCAAGGACATGGTAGAACACATGCATCATTTATCTCCTTTCTTACAGGAATATTTCAGATGTAATATTAAGATCAATTTGGAAAAATGTACATTAGCAGCTCTTGAAATTACCTTTTTAGGACATTTAGTTTCTCAGGAGGGAATCAAACCCAATCTAGAGAGAATTTTAGCAATCCAAAATTTTCCAGTTCCAAAGACCAGGAAACATTTGAGGTCATTTTTGGGACTGTGTAATTATTACCATAGATTTTATAGAATTTTTCTGCTGATAAAATTCATTTATAAGTTTTATTAAGGAAAAATGAGAGGTGGAAGTGGACTCAGGACCATACTTTAGAATTTCAGGTTATAAAAGACAATTTTCTTAAAACAGTGATTTTAGCTTTCCCCAATTTTAACAGAGTATTTTATTTACAGACCAATAGCAGTGGGTTTGGTCTATGTATCATTTTATATCAATTAAGTGATAATAGGGAGCCTAGGGTTTTATATTTTCTAAGTAGGCATCTTAGGGGGGCTGAATTAAAATACACTACTACAGAAAAGGAAGCTTTAGCTGTGGTATTGAGGTTCCAAAAGTTAAGACAATTTTTATTCGGTTCAGAGATTATTGTACTTTCAGACCACCATAGCTTGGAGTTTCTAAATAGAAGCTACTTAAATAATGAGAGACTAGTAAGGTGGAGCCTTTATTTACAGCAATTTAAGTACAAAATTATATATTGTCTTGATAGGGATAGTATTATTGCTGATACACTTAGTAGTCATCCTGTTGTCATCAATTACCAAAATCCCAGTGTAGATAAGATTGTGGTTTGAAATCTATCCCCTTCATTAGAAAATGAAATAGTTCAGGATTATAAAAAAATTAGGAATATTGCAAAAACAAGAAGTTAGGCTTAAAAGGATTATAGATTTATTGGAAGACCCAATCAGGTTAGCTAAAAATATTTTTTCAGTCAGAATTAGGGAAGGTTATAAAATGCACGATGATGTACTTATGAAAAAATTAAGTAAGGGCGATGAGACTTCATGGAGGGTTATAATTCCTAGTGTTTTAATCAATAAGCTTATTTATTATGTCCACTGTAGTTATGGTCATTATGGGGTACAAAAGATTGAGCCCATCATTAGACAATTCTTTTGGTTCAACAAAATACATGAGGCCATTACAAATAAATTAAAAGAGTGTGACATATGTATTAGAACTAAATTTAGCAATAGATCCTATGTGGGTACTATACAGCCTATTTCACCTAATGGGCCCAATGAGTTGATAGCCATTGATTTCTATGGTCCTCTTCCACCCTTCAATAGACAAAAATTTATTTTGGTCAAGTATGACCTGTTTACTAAATTTGTATCAGCCTATCCAGTCCTAAAGACAGATGCTAAAAGTGTAATTAAATGCCTGAAAAATTTTCATATACCTTTAGTAGGAAAGCCAGCCACAATCCTTTCAGATCATGCAACCACATTTATATCTGACACATGGAAAAGATGGGGTCAGTGGAACAATATCAAACAAATTATGAGTTCCATCAGAAACCCCCAGTCCAATCCGTGTGAAAGGATTATGAGGGAATTGGAGAGATTGTTTAGAGTTTATGTTAATCAGGATCATAGACAGTGGGTTCACAAGTTACTCCAGGTGGTACATTATATCAATACCACTATTAATGAATCCACTAAATATTCTCCTATCAGGCTCCATTATGGAATATCAGAATCTTTGCTTATCAAAACCCCATTGCCTACTATTGAAGAAAACATTGATTCAATCCATGATCAAACAGTAGCCCACATTAATATGAGAAAAATGGGTGGAAAATGCACTCAGCAGTTTAAGGTTGGTCCCCATTCTTTCAAAATAAATGATTATGTCATGATTAGAACCCCACATGTCAGTAACCCCCAGAAGAATTTGTTTAGGAAATTTCTTGAGTTGTATGAAGGGCCTTATCAAATAACTAAACAAGTAGGAGGGAATGCTTTCCTAGTATCCACCCCCCAAAGGAACAAGAGGTACCTACAATGCCAGAAGTTTTATACCTTACCCCAAGAAAATATAAGTCTTTGTAAAATTTAGTGTACTCAGCTACTTGTAAAATTTAGTGACAATACTTGTCAACTTAACCATTAATTGTTAACTTATAATAAAAAGAGTGTATATATTTTAATTATAATCATTGATATTTTTATATTATTATTTTTTTCTCCCAACTGTGGGGAATTTGTGCATATGTGGAACTTCACTTGGTGCCAAAAAGTGCTGAAGTCGATATTAGCTTAACTTTTTATTTCTGGTTTTCTAATTAAAAAAAAATTAATGATAAAAATAGAAGTTAATTAGTTAAAGAATAGTATAGGATAATATTGTGTAATATCATAATTATTGGGTATTTATAGAATTAAGTGTAAATATTTCAATGATTGTATATTTCAATAGTAGCATGTAGTAATTAGTTTAATGAGAGATATAGAATTAGTAAGTTTATTTGAAGGAAATATCAGGGATAGTTGTGAATTGATAAATAATATTAAATGTATTTTAAAGTAACTATTGGTTTAATTCATTTAGTGTCTAAATTATAATAAACAGATATTGTGGATAGACTGAAATAAATAATATTAAATTAGTTTTAAAAATAATCTGTAAATTTTATTTAAAGTAGTGTAATAATGTTTAAAAGGTTTAATTTAGACTGGCCATTAAATTATAAAGTTATTTTGAATTTAGTGTTTAATAGTATTTTATTTTCATAGTTTTAAAATAAGTTATAATTAGCTAGTAGGGTCATTTATGTGTGGAAGTATGTATGCATGTAGGGAAAGACACATGACTATAGTAATAAATAAGTTTAATTGTAATATTGATTCAAAACCAATAAATGAATGAAATTTAAAACTAAATGTTTAAAAGTTTTGATAAATAAAACTAGTGCTAATTCTTATATTTGTTTCATTTAAAATTTATTTTAAAGTACTGCATAAAATAGTTACTAATTGATTTTATTTAGAAACCGTTAATAATCACTTGATTTTCAGAAAATTAAATCAATTTATATCAGCAATCAATTTCAGCTGATCTGTCAGAAGTGTTAGATATCAAACTTGATTGGTTTTAAAAAGGGGTTTGATGAGTGGGCAGAGTAATAAAATTATAGATATAAATAGGCGTTGAAGAATACTTGTGTTTGTTCTTGTGTGGCTAGTTATAAATTTCTCTTTAAAATAAAAAAAAAAAGTTGTAAATTTTTTTTTAAAAGTTATTATTTTGTTTAAAAAAAATATAGTATATTTAAATAAAATATTTTAAATTGTTCTATAATCATGAAAAGTGGGTAAACTAACAGGTAATATTTTCTGATATCAACTCTCAATCAAAATTTTGAAACCGTAGTAACAAAATGTTTATAAGTTATATATCTCTTATCTTAAATGTGTACTGCATATCATTTATCTATTGGAAACCTAAATTAAAATTATTAATATTTACATGGCTACATTACTTTGTTGTACTGAATTATTTTATTAGCTGGAGAATACTCATTATTATTTAATTAAATAAAACATAAGCCAGAACTAAAAGACATTATAGTGAACTATATTATAGTTTAAAAATGTGTCAATCTCCTTGTATAAAAATTTATTTAAAGCTCTCATTAAGTCTGACTTTTATTCCTGAAACTTTATATTGACTTTAAAATATTTTCATGTTTTAAATAATGCTTATTTCTAAAATAAATTTAGAAGAAAGAAATGCACTGTGCTAAACCCAGGAAGAATAAATTGTATCTGCACAAGCATTAGTATAATTTTATTGTTTTTGCCTAATGTTCAACTGCAAGATACTGAATACAAGATATTAGTTATCTCATTCCAAAAACGGTTGGACAAAATATTATAAAATGCCATTAATTAAGGATGAATTTTCAAATAATAATGTATCTTAAAAGTTTGTTGTTTATACCTTGATCTGAAATGAAAGTGGTTTATTTTAGCTAATTGAAAAACAGATGAAAATATGAACTTTAAAAAAAAAATCATGTCTTATGCTAAGCAATGGGAAGTGAAAGTTATTTGGAAATAAAAATTTCAAAATGCTATATGAGAAATAGTTTAAAAGTTATTTATTTATAAAAAAAGAAGCAATGCATTCTTTAAAAAAAAAAAACGGAATTAAAAATCAGAAAGCAATATTATTATGAATTTAAACCTAGGATGCTATAAAATATTATCAGCTGAAGAATTTGTTTTGTTTTTTTTTTGTTTTTTAATGCTGGCCTATATTATTATTTTAATGTTTTAATATTTAGTATATCTTTAAAGGAAAGAATTAATATGTCTTTGAAGAACTATTTAAAACATATTTCATTTTTATTAACATTCATTGCCATGCTTATGAAAATTTTGATTAGAGCTTCAAATACCATCAAATAAAGTTATTCTCAACAAATTATCTAGAATGGAAAGCCAGTATGAAGCTGAAATTATGAACTTGAGTTACTGTATTATTATTATTTTTTTATTATTATTATTGTCTGTATTTTATTGGTTTAAAAAAAAATATATAAGGAAACCAGAAAAATATTTATGCTATATAATTTGTTTTAAAATATGTATAACATTATTGGCATAAATATAACAGGTAAACTAATGTAACAATTTTAATTTTTAATGGGTTATGGAATAAGTAGATTGATATTGTGCTATTCACAGGTAGATTATATGCTGGTATTTATATTTATTAAGTGTATTACAAATTAAGTTTATTTGATTTCATTCATAGATTTAAATATCACAGTCTTATCTTACTATATGGGGAAGTGTCACTCAGTTTTATTTTAAACCAGCCAAAGAAGTTTATCAGAGAGTTTCCATTCAGTTGTTTTATGAATACTATATTAACTGCAAATTTTTTTTTATATGCATTGAGAATTAATATTCTCACATTTAACTTGGAATCTTTTAAAAGTCCACACTAGTCACTATATTTAGTATTGAGTATTTTATTATGTGTGCATTGCCTAGAATTTTATATGCATTAATTTTTTTAAAAGTATTTCTTATAATAGTCATTTTGACAGTTTTGCTTTGTTGGCTTTTGCATTAGATATACATGTCATTATTTTAAATTTCTTAGAAATAACTTAGTTAATTCAGGTGAAGTATATATCTTGTCATTAATTGGTATTTGTTAGCCTCATAGAGTTAGGCTTAGTTAATAATTTTGAGTATGCTTTATGGAGTAGACAAGGTCCTCCATCCTTATTATATTGTATTTCCATGAATTGATAGTGCCTGTGCCCATAGTGGGTTATTGTATGTCTTATAGTTGTATTTTTCTAGTGATGATTATCACATTTATTAGCATTGGAATCCCATGAGAGAGGACCATGCTTTCCTGGTGCATTTTTCCTGTTCTTGATGCACTGTAGACAATGTCCAGGCATCATGTTTTCTGCCTCAGAGTTAGACATATTTGAAAGGCATCACATTTTTTTCCAGCTCTGAGGAGCCTATATGTTCTTATATTTTTTCCTATCATTCATGATGACTTAATGCTAGTTCCACTACAGTAGGTGATGTTGCATTTGTTTTTAGATTGTGATGATTGGATATGCTTGTTTGAGGAACTTTGTTCTTCAGGTAGTAGTAGCTATTTTAAGGCTCATAGGTATATCAGTGTTTGAATTAGGTTGCTATGATAGTTTTATCATGTACAAGCCAACCAACAATAATCTATGTTTATTTTTAAGTATGTTAAATTATGCATATGGTATAAGAGGCAATTCACACATACTAAATTTAATATATCATCCATATTCTCACCGCTGGATTTGTGGGTTTTTAGGTCTTTGATTTTAACACACACTCAGGGTAGTATTTTGTGTGGATGGGATTTATGTTAAAAGTGTATGAATGGCCTCTGATGGGTGAGTGACCCATGTATCTAAATTGATTTAAGGTTAGCTAAAAGATTTGCTTAATCATATCACTAGCTGTAATATTAGTACTGTCAGTATAACTGATGATAATATTTTAAATATATGCTAAATATGCTTATTCCAACTTAGCATTTGTTAAGCTCAGGATTATAATTTTAAGCTTCTTATGTGTTATTCTGATTGTTAGATAACACTACCATATTGTTAATATAATAATAATTATAATAAAGAAATAGAATTGTTAAGTATTAGACTTAGTTTATTTTAAATTTAAGTTTTAAAAGATTTGAAATCTCTGATTGTTTTAAAAGAGATTAGAATTTGGTATTAAATAGCCTTTGCTTGCTATTATAGATACTCTTTATTTAGTAATTTATTTATTAAAACAACCTATTTAAAAGAATCTAGGATAGGTATTCAGTCATTAAAGCTAAAGAAATTGTTCATATTATCTTTATTTTGTAAATAAAATTTTAAACAAAATCAAAATATTTTGTAAATAAAAGTTTCCAGCGCCATGTTGGCAATGCTTGTGGTAAAATTGATTGTAAATATTTTCTTTTCATTGTTTTAAATAATAAACCATGTTATCATTATTTTAAAAGTTTTGTTTCTGTTTTCTTTACTTTATATGAAAATATTATTGTCTTGAGTTTCACAGTTCATAAAAATTTTCAATTCAGAAGTTCACAGACATATGATCAAGTTTATAAAATATATTTGATACTAGTTTGAAGCATAAAACCATGTCAATTTAAGTGATTCTCAGATTGAATTATAGTAACAGATGATTACATAATATCAGATACTTAATTAAATGCACATCTATAGTTGATTTTGAATTATCATTATATCTCCTTGGACTAAAAATATGCAATATAAAAATGTAGAAAATTAATGCCTCAGAAGAGTATTTATTATTATTTTTAAATCTTTAGTAGACAACTTAACATAATCTTTTATTTTGCACAAAATTTTTTTAAAAACCCTGAGATTGTTTGCTCTTGTTGCCTTATTAGTTTTACATTTAATGTGATAATCCTTCCAATCAAAGTATCATTTATTCTTATTCAGAGTGTGATTTGATGATAGGCCGATTTCAATAACTATTAGCTAATGATTTTAAAATTTATCTTTGTATTGCATACTGGTAAATCATTAACATGCCATGATAGTTATAATTGTCTTAGTATTGTATTTGGTCTCTATCTGATCATACATCTCTGGATCATCATGTCTTTCTTTAAATTTATTGTAATCCCACTGAGCCGAGTCGTCAAGAGTCTCTTCTTCACTTCTCTCTATTCACTTTCTTCATCTTCTCTCTCATCATCATCTCTCTTCTCTTTATCTTCTCTCTTCATCATCTCATCTCTTTCTCTCTTTTCTTCTCTACTTCATCTCCCTCTTCTACTACTTCTCTCTTCTACTACTACTCATCATCTCTGTTCATTCTATCTCTTTCTCATAATCATCATCATTTCTTCTCCCATTTGTTTTTTCTCATCCTCATCATTTCTCTCCTCTACTTTTTCTTCATTGTCATTTCCTTTTCTTCATCTCTCTCTTTTCTCATTCCATTCTTTTTCTTCCATCCATTTCATTTTTTAACCCCCCTTTTATCTTCTCTCTCTATCTTTGAAAAGTTACAATATAGATATTATATATATATATAACAAAAATAATAAATATAATGATAATTAACTATTATATACAGTTTTTCAATCTAAAGAAGTACTTTTGGTTAATTCCTTAACCTGCCAACACTTCTACAGATTGAAAGATTGTATATAATAGTTAATTACCATTATATTTATTATTTTTATTGTTATTATGATAGTTTTTTAATTAACACACATTTTATTTGTATTATATATATATATAATTTTAACCACTAATACTGTACTGTTGGATGGTCTTTCTGAGTTTAATCCAGTTTCTCTGATTCATAATCTCTCTTCTCCACATTACATTTAAAAAGCTTTTTATTTCATCCATCCATATTGCATGTGAATTTTTCTAACTCTTCTATAATTTCTTGAAATCAAATTTAATATTTCATCTATCTTTCTACAATCAATTCTTATAGAAACATATCCAACCCACTAATTTCATTTGTCTCTCAATTGTTTAAATGATATCAAATATATTTGTTTGTTCTCTCACCCCAATATTTCACGTTTGACCCCTTATTGTTATTTTATTGAATGATCCAAAGTCTCTACATTGCTCTTCTATCAAGTGTCAAACATCAGATCCATATTTAATAATTATCAAATTTTATCTATTACAAATTTTTAATTTCAAACACATAAAAATATTTCTTTTTATTATTATGTCTACAAAGCATTCCATTTACACTTAATTCAATAATTCTTTTTTTTTTAATGTGACAAAGCGTCAGCTAGGAAATAAACCCCGGGACAACTGCTTGTAAGGCTACTGTGCTAACCACTCGGCCACCAACGCTTGACTTCAATAATTATTTTCATCCATTACATTTACATTTATATTAATAATCTGATCAAAGGCTTTATTTTCTTCTTGTGAGAAAATCCATTGAGCATTACTTAAACTTTTTAATATTTATCTTTAGTTGCACTTTGTTATATTTATTTGATAATTTTTGCAATATTTCCTTAAGTTCCAAACCATTATTCACAAAAAAACAACCACACCATCTGCAAAATTTAGATTTAAATAATCTCCATGTATTTTTATTCCATTAGATTCCCATTTTAATTCCCAAAATACTTTTTATAATTGTTAATTAGAGAAGATATAAATTAGTATTAAAGTTTATTGGCTTAACGTTTTCGAGGATCCATGCCTCATATACATAGCCTTCATAAAATGTATAATAAAATATATGCAAATACAAATATTCAAATAAGCTAGTATTACATAGCCCATTTCTTCGAGATCTCGAAGCAAGTGTCTTTTCTATTAATGGAATTGATGTTTCTATTGATGTAAAATGCCTTCTTTATTTTTCTTTTGTGATCATTTGATTCTGAGCACAATATTATGGGATTGGCAGGTGTGAAGTTGTTTGTGTCCAGATTGTTTAGCATGCTCCAAAAATACAGAGGATGTGTTGCTGTTCTTTTGAGCTTTGTTAAATGTGTAAAGATGTTGGCCAGTCTAGTATTGATTGTAGCTTTTATTTCACCATAATATATAGGATGACATCTGACCTGTAAAGCTACTATGAAATTTTTTGGAGATATGGAATTATTTTGTCATACATTCTTATAAATGTTTATCTTCTTATTGTCACCATTTAATTTAATCATTACTGTTACATTATAATCTAAAAATTCAAAACAAAATGAAAATTCATATTCATGGGTTCTTTCTATAACTAAATTCAAATTGTTTTTTTTAGCTTGTTATAAATGAATTAATAAAAGGATGATAGGTCTGTAATTTTTAATCTTTTTTTAATTTTTCTTACATATCAATAATACTATTGAATTCTTCCAATCATCTAATACATGTTTATTATTTAGACATTTGATATATAGTTTTGACATTTCTTTATCCCTCTTTATAAAGATATCAATAATAATTTCATCACTTCTTGAAGCTTTTCCCTTTTTTATAAACTTAATTGCATATCTCATGTTTTCATTTAAAATGCTTCTTGTTCTCTATTACTATATAATTCTTTATAGACTCTTCTATACATTTCATTATGTCATGCCTCTTTTTTAGTAATAGTTCTATTTTTCTTCTTATTGCTAATTTCTTTTTCACAATACCAAGATGCTCTTTAAACTTTTGTTTTCTACTTTCTTTGAAAAATCATAATTATTTTATTATTATTAATTCTTTTTCATACCACTTTAGAAAACTCCTGGATCATTTTTAATATTTCCATATTCCTTCCTTTCTTTCTTTATTTTCTTGTTACAATTGGAAATTTACTGGTAAATTGTTGTTTTTTGTACTTGCAATTCTTATTAAAGTATTGGCTATCTTCTTATTAATCTGTTAAATTTAAACTATTTTCAAAATCTGTCAATATTCTAAATTGATTAGTAAGTTCTAGTTAAATTCACTGGAATGTTCTGAAGATTAGGAATATCAATTGTTAATGCAATCTTTTTAAATAGTTTTCATCTCATTGATTTTGCATTAACATGTATCTTGGATCTCACTAAACATTGATCATTTTCTGTGTTACTGAATCTAATAAAAACATTACAATAGTTGAAATGCCTATTTTCTGCTAGGCAAAATAAAATTTAATTCTGCAATACCTTCATTTCGATATTTCTATTTCCATTTGAAGAAAGAATTAATAACATACAATTTTTCATTCTTTTAATTGCCACAAGCCTGTTTTCTCTCTCATTTCTATTAACATAGTCAAATTTAGCCACAGATGTCATCTTTTAATTTTTTTAAAATTATAGTATTAATGTACCTATGGCAAATGTAAAATGTTATTTGTGGGATAAAAAGTACTGTCTATGTACATATGCAAATCCTCTACTTCATCACAATGACAAATTATTGAGACATAAGCCTAAATTATCAACATTTAATTTCTTCATTAATTTGAATAATTAATCTTGCCACTGCCTCATATACCATCAATCTCAATCTGTTTTTTCACTTTTTATTCATTAGTAATCCTATCCATTTGCAACGTCAATATGTTCACTTTTCAAATCAATTGTCTTTTATATTTTCTTTTAACTTCAGTGTCCAACAATGTGTTCCATTTAATGTTACACAATTATTTTTCGAATTCATGTAATCTTTTATTTGAAAGTGATCATCTCTTGAATAAAGAGATTCATATTCACAATCTATCTTTAATTGCTAATTGTTTTCTTAGCTAATAACTATATAGCCTCCAAATAATGACTATAATTTTGTCTGATTTGTAAATATCTGATTAAAATAAATCATTCATATATACATGAGTCCTGCCTTCAAAAAATCTCAACTTATGTTTAAACTAAGTTTAGGCAATTGAGATGAAAGAACATGTTTCCTAGTCATAAACTCAAATGTAAAATCCTGTTAACTAACCACATTGACTGATACATATTGATTAATGGGTGATTCATGTTTCAGGCTATATGATAATCATATAGTAACAACAACTGCTAATGATAAGAATATATATATATTGTAATGGACACATACGTACATTACATTGTTTTTTTTATTAGTAAACATGAAAAGAATAAAAGTTGCAAATTAAACTTCCTTTTTAAGAATTAAAAATTGAAAATTAAAATTCTATACTAAACTCACATATATAAAATCGCACAGATAAAAAAAGTTATTAAAATAAAACTTTATTAAAAATAGAAAAGGTATTTAAAAAAACAAAAAAAAATTTAAAAAGATTTGGAGATAAAAATTAATCTTTAAGTTTGAAAACAAATTAATTGGTGTTATTGAAAAATGGAAATGATTGTTTTAATTAGTTAAATGTAAACTAGCCTTGGGCATTTAAATGTATAAACAACGGTCAGATAGAAAAACAATAGAAACTTTTAGCAAATGAAAGAAATCCATTGGGAAATCACCATCATGATGTAATGTTGAGTTAATCCACAAAATTATTATAACAGGAAAGGTTTGAAAATAAAAGAATTAATTAGTTATTATGACGTGACTATATGTGTTAGTGCGGAGTTGAAGGAGAAGGGATTGAAAAGACACACTCTTCAATCCCTTCAGTTTAGTTAAAAAAACAAACAAATGACATCGTTTTTTCTACATTAAGGACCAACTAAACTAAAAGAACTCTGGATAAATAAAAAAAAACAATGGCTAACTCAACCAATCTCTTTAGGACAGCATGGGAATTCATGTTCAAACGGCAAGCATTGGATAAAAAATGAACTGTTTAAAACCGTAAGAACTTTATAATTAATGAACATTAAATTAAAAACTTTCAGTATTCAATCTATAAGAAATAGAATCCTATCTGACCAACGTTATTTATTAATTAGTTATAATTTTATTTAATGTATTTCTTTTGTAAAACCATTTCCATATATTTATTTATTTGTTCTTTAAGTTTTTATTATGATTTCCGTTTTTTGGTAAATTAAACTATATAAATATTAAACTTAAGTCGGGCATAAATGGCTATATAGATTTGTAAAGTTATATTAGGGGAGGGTAATCTTAGGTTGTTTCATAGTTGAATTGGGTCAATGGATTGGATATATTGGTGTAATTAGATGTATTACAAGATTCGCTACGGGCAGAATTGCTATTATACGCCGCACACTTCCGTTTTCCTATAGAAGGGATTATAAGATGTAGAACACTGTTCCTTTTGATGGAGTTTTTTTTTATTGCTCTTTTTGTCATATAGATGTAGTATTCCTATCTGATGAGAGGCAATTTCTTTTCTTAACCTTTTGTGCTGCCGTATTTTGTGTTACATTGAATGCATCAATATATCAGATGAATTGACGTTAGTTGACTGCGAACTTTTAGCCTAAGGTTAAATAAGGATAGAATATTTTCTTTACAATGCAAATCTATATAGTCCATTCATACTCGAGACTAAATAAAATTGCATTAAGTTTAAGTTGGGTATAGACGCTTGTATGGGTTCGTTACCGGTTAATTATGTTTTCGGTTTTCATATGTGATCAAAATATATAGACATTCGGTAAATACTGATACCTTACGGTGAGTATCTAAGATGTATTTATTCGGATGTCTTTTAAGTTAATGGTGTTAATGCAGTGTCTTATGATGAACACCATTGGGTTTCTTGTATTCCCTATGCAATTGACGGTATCAATGATTTTGTATTTTGATCATTTATGTTTACTTTGAAATGTTTTTAACTGTGTAATCTATGTAACCGATCTATACTCAACATTATAAAACAAACTTTCATAAATCCATCTGTGCGAACTTAATTAAAATGTAAACTTATAATATTAAAAAAATTAAAATGTAAATTTAAATTATAAAATCAAATTAAAATCTAAAATAAACATACTAAAATAATAATCTTAAATTTTATATATATATGTGCGTAAATAAATGTTTGTATGTTAATTACTGGCAGTGGCTTATTTTATTCTTTTTTAAAATCATTCTTAGATAAGAATTTTTTTATGAATATAAATCTCTGCTATTCCAATGAGCTAGTGACTTGGGCTAATGACCGGATATCAAAATATATTTATTAAAATAAAAATAAAAATTTTTTTTTCACCTACGTATCTGCTTACTTTATAAATTTTTCTAGGTTCAAATGCCTAGATGGCGCCCTGTGGTTCAGATTACGTTAATGCACTTTCTCCGGATCATACAAGGCGCCATCTAGGCATTTCAACCTAGAAAAATTTATAAAGTAAGCAGATACGTAGGTGAAAAAAAAATTTTTATTTTTATTTTAATAAATATATTTTGATATCCGTTCGTTAGCCCAAGTCACTAGCTCATTGGAATAGCAGAGATTTATATTCATAAAAAAATTCTTATCTAAGAATGATTTAAAAAAAGAATAAAATAAGCTATTGCCAGTAATTAACATACAAACATTTATTTACGCACATATATATATAAAATTTAAGATTATTATTTTAGTATGTATATTTTAGATTTTAATTTGAATTTATAATTTAAATTTACATTTTAATTTTTTTAATATTATAAGTTTACATTTTAATTAAGTTCGCACAGATGGATTTATGAAAGTTTGTTTTATAATGTTGAGTACAGATCGGTTACATAGATTACACGGTTAAAAACATTTGAAAGTAAACATAAACGATCAAAATACAAAATCATTGATACCATCAATTGCATAGGGAATACAAGAAACCCAATGGCGTTCATCATAAGACCCCGCATTAACACCAATAACTTAAAAGACATCTGAATAAATACATCTTAGATACTCACCGTAAGGTATCAGTATTTACTGAATGTCTATATATTTTGATCACATATGAAAACCAAAAACATAATTAACTGGTAACAAACCCATGCAAGCGTCTATACCCAACTTAAATTTAATGCAATTTTATTTACAGTGTTTAGTATGAATGGACTACATAGATTTGCATTTTAAAGAAAATATTCTATCCTTATTTAACCTTAGGCTAAAAGTTCGCAGTGAACTAACGTCAATTCATCTGATATATCGATGCATTCAATGTAACACAAAATACGGCAGTACAAAAGGTTAAGAGAAGAAATTGCCTCTCGTTAGATAGGAATGCTACATCTATCTGACAAGAAAAGCAATAAAAAAAACTCCATCGAAAGGAACAGCATTCTACATCTTATAATCCCCATAGGCAAAACAAGTGTGCGGCATATAATAGTGATTCTGCCCGTAGCAAATCTTGTAATACATCTAATTACACCAATATATCCAATCCATTGACCCAATTCAACTACAAAACAATTAACCTAAGATTACCCTCCCCTAATATAACTTTACAAATCTATATAGCCATTCACACCTGACTTAAGTTTAATATTTATATAGTTTAATTTACCGAAAAACAGAAATCATAATAAAAACTTAAAGAACAAATAAATAAATAAATGGAAATGGTTTTACAAAAGAAATACATTAAATAAAATTATAACTAATTAATAAATAATGTTGGTCAGATAGGATTTTATTTCTTATAGATTAAATAGTGAAAGTTTTTAATTTAATGTTCATTAATTATAAAGTTCTTACGGTTTTAAACAGTTCATTTTTTTATCCAATGCTTGCCATTTGAATGTGAATTCCCACGCCGTCCTAACGAGATTGGTTGAGTTAGCCGTTGTTTTTCTATTTATCCGGAGGTCTTTTAGTTTAGTTGGTCCTTAATGTAGAAAAAACAATGTCATTTCTTTTTTTTTTAACAAAACTGAAGGGATTGAAGAGTGCGTCTTTTCAAACCGTTCTCCTTCAACTCCGCACTAACACATATAGTCACATCATAATAACTAATTAATTCTTTTATTTTCAACCTTTCCTTTTATAAGAATTTTGTGGATTAACTCAACATTGTCATGATGGTGAAAACCTTTTCATTGAGATCCGATTTCCCGATGGATTTCTTTCATTTGCTATAAGTTTCTATTGTTTTTCTATCTGATCGTTGTTTATACATTTAAATGCCCAAGGCTAGTTTACATTTAACTAATTAAAACAATCACTTCCATTTTTCAATAACACCAATTAATTTGTTTTCAAACTTAGAGATTAATTTTTATCTCCAAATCTTTTTAAATTTTTTTTTGTTTTTTAAATACCTTTTCTATTTTTAATAAAGTTTTCTTTTAATAACTTTTTTTATCTGTGCGATTTTATATATGTGAGTTTAGTATAGAATTTTAATTTTCAATTTTTAATTCTTAAAAAGGAAGTTTTATTTGCGAACATTTATTCTTTTCATGTTTACTAATAAAAAAAGAATGTAACGTACATATGTGCCCGTTACATATCAGTAAACTTGCTTAAAAAAAAAATTTACTTAGGGTTAGTAATTACGGTACACGATTAATGAAGACATTTACAAAAACATCTGGTTAGTAATTTTACAAAAAGATAATATACAAAAAAAAAAAAATGTTGACTATCGTTTTCCTAAAGACCATTTACGTCCACCTCCTCTCCACAAAAGTTCTATTTTTTTATACATTTTATTTTTACACACAGCATAACAAGAAAATTTTATAAATTATTTATTTAAGAAGGGTGCATTGAAGTAAATATGTTTTGAAAGATAATGGGTTTATACGTGTATATTTGCAGCACAATTAAATATACCACCAACTTATTTATGAAAGATTGAAATGCATACATAGGGTTACACTGATGTAATTTGCAAAGGTACTCATCATAAGGCACCACATCTCGATCATAAACTTACATGGCTATGTGCGCCTGTACACGTTAAAGCATAATATATATTAACAAAAAAAACTTATTAATTGCAACCTTTTGACTTTGTTTTTAACGAAATACAGTTTCAAATTATTTATACTTTCTCGTGTTTAACATATGTGCAATTTCTTTCTGGCAGTGCTTTTATAAGATATAAAGTATACGACTTATGTAAACAGATAAAAATATTTCATTTTGAAAAAAGAAATTTACTCAGGGTATATGTGGTTTTTATTAATAGATCAGCCCAAGTTGGGTGGCCAGTTGAAACAATCTGGATAATGCTACTTAATGTAATCTGCACTACAGGGTGCCATCTAGGCATTTGAACCTAGAAAATTTTATAAAGTAGGTAGATACGTAAGTCAAAAAAATTTTTTTTTTTATTTTAATAAATATATTTTGATATCCGGTCATTAGCCCAAGTCACTAGCTCATTGGAATAGCAGAGATTTATATTCATAAAAAAATTCTTATCTAAGAATGATTTAAAAGAATAAAATAAGCCACTGCCAGTAATTAACATACAAACATTTATTTACGCACATATATATATAAAATTTAAGATTATTATTTTAGTATGTTTATTTTAGATTTTAATTTGATTTTATAATTTAAATTTACATTTTAATTTTTATAATATTATAAGTTTACATTTTAATTAAGTTTGCACAGATGGATTTATGAAAGTTCATTTTATAATGTTGAGTACAGATCGGTTACATAGATTACACGGTTAAAAACATTTGAAAGTAAACATAAACGATCAAAATACAAAATCATTGATACCGTCAATTGCATAGGGAATACAAGAAACCCAATGGTGTTCATCATAAGACACCGCATTAACACCAATAACTTAAAAGACATCCGAATAAATATATCTTAGATAGATACTCAACATAAGGTATCAGTATTTACCGAATGTCTATATATTTTGATCACATATGAAAACCAAAAACATAATTAACCAGTAACGAACCCATGCAAGCGTCTATACCCAACTTAAAATTAATGCAATTTTATTTAGAGTGTCGAATATGAATGGACTACATAGATTTGCATTTTAAAGAAAATATTCTATCCTTATTTAACCTTAGGCTAAAAGTTCGCAGTCAACTAACGTCAATTTTTCTGATATATCGATGCATTCAATGTAACACAAAATACGGCAGCACAAAAGGTTAAGAGAAGAAATTGCCTCTCATCAGATAGGTATACTACATCTATCTGACAAAAAGAGCAATAAAAAAAAACTCCATCGAAAGGAACAGCATTCTACATCTTATAATCCCTTCCATAGGCAAAACAGAAGTGTGCGGCGTATAATAGCGATTCTGCCCATAGCGAATCCTGTAATACATCTAATTACACCAATATATCCAATCCATTGACCCAATTCAACTACGAAACAATTAACCTAAGATTACCCTGCCCTAATATAACTTTACAAATCTATATAGCCATTCATGCCCGACTTAAGTTTAATATTTATATAGTTTAATTTACCGAAAAACAGAAATCATAATAAAAACTTAAAGAACAAATAAATAAATAAATGGAAATGGTTTTACAAAAGAAATACATTAAATAATTTTATAACTAATTAATAAATAACATTGGTCAGATAGGATTCTATTTCTTATAGATTAAATACTGAAAGTTTTTAATTTAATGTTCATTAATTATAAAGTTCTTACGGTTTTAAACAGTTCATTTTTCATCCAATGCTTGTCATTTGAATGCGAATTCCCACATGGTCCTAAAGAGATTGGTTGAGTTAGTCGTTGTTTTTTTATTTATCCGGAGGTTTTTTAGTTTAGTTGGTCCTTAATGTAGAAAAAACGATGTCATTTTTTTTTAACAAAACTTAAGTAATAGAAGAGTGCGTCTTTTCAATCCCTTCTCCTTCAACTCCACACTAACACATATAGTCACATCGCAATAACTAATTAATTCTTTTATTTTTAAACCTTTTCTTTTATAATAATTTTGTGGATTAACTCAGCATTACGTCATGATGGTGAAAACCTTTTTGTTGAGGTCCAATTTCCCACTGGATTTCTTTCATTTGCTAAAAGTTTCTATTGTTTCCCTTTCTGACCATTATTTATACATTTAAATGCCCAAGGCTAGTTTACATTTAACTAATTAAAACAATCATTTCCATTTTTCAATAACACCAATTAATTTGTTTTCAAACTTAAAGATATATTTTTATCTCCAAATCTTTTTAATTTTTTTTTTGTTTTTAAAATACCTTTTCTATTTTTAATAAAGTTTTATTTTAATAACTTTTTTTATTTGTGCAATTTTATATATGTGAGTTTAGTATAGAATTTTAATTTTCAATTTTTAATTCTTAAAAAGGAAGTTTTATTTGCGAACTTTTATTCTTTTCATGTTTACTAATAAAAAAACAATGTAACATATGTATGTGCCCATTACAATATATATATATTGTATGTATATGTCCTCATTTCATATGCATGTATATTATTTAATTAAAAAAAAATTTTTCTTTTATATATATAGATTTATGTGTGTATTTATTGTTTATTATAGTTTATAAATGGTTAATAAATAAGCAGTTGTAGAGAGAGAAGGTAATAAGAAACAATATTTAATATAGAGATTTATTATATCTCATTAAATAAGGTGTTGAAATTATTTAGCTATATTTTATTAAAGAAGGCAGATCAGAAAGGAAGTGTAAAATAAAGTGATCAAGATTAGTAGATTACGTTATGAAAATGTATAAGTGTGAGTATGAATGTTTAAACATAAAACATTTTTACACAAATCTTTTAATGACTAAGATTGCAGGCTTTGTTGTTTTTGTATTATCTAGTTTGTAGATAACTGGAGAGGGAAGTGATTCTTGGATGGGGTAAATGTAACAACTAATCCTAAGTTTTTATTAATTGTGACAAACCATCAATCTTGTGAAGCTTTGATATTTATCTCAAGATAAGATTTCCAGGTGGTCCTTTTCTTTGATCAAAAATTCGCAATATAAACGAATGAACCAATATTTAGTGGTCAGTTTTTTTTAATGTTAAGAAAAAGAGATGTGTCTGACAGTTTTTTTAATATTATTACACAAGAGATGTAGTGATTGAGTTTGTGAAAACCAAGGGAAAGGGATAGTTTGCATATTTTTTTTTCAAAAGAGAGTGAGCGATTGATTTTTTTTCACTCTTTAAAAATTGAGAAAAGAGAACAAATGACTCTTGTTTTAAAGTAAGTATAGACAAAGATGTGCATATATATATAAGTAATTCCCAGCAGTATTAAGAAAAAAATGGAACAAAATTGAATTTATTGGAAGAAGTTATTGACAATTTCATAAAATGATATTAATATATTTTGCTGTGTATAATACAATGAATTTGCATTGCTAAAGCCACTTCTTCTGCTTCTTGAAATCTGACATCTATGGATTAACTCACTGATTCATCTGTGGACTTATACCAAAAGTCCTTTATAACCAACAGAATGATCGAGTTTAAAGTCAACCACACAAGCCATTTGAAATGCTTCTTTTTTGGCTCTTGGTTTATTATGGGTTCATTCACTTTGAATGGAGGGAGAAAGGAAAAGAGGAAAAAAGAAAAGGAAATTGTATAAAAACCTTATAACTAGGTTTGATCAAGCTATCAATCAAATTTTTGTTAAAGTTTTCCTCATAGTCATCTATAACGATCCAGAGAAATTGGTGACTTAATGTAAACTGCACTATGGGCGCCATCTAGGCATTTGAACCTAGAAAAATTTATAGAGTAGGCAGATACATAAGTCAAAAAAAAATTTGTTTTTCTTTTTTTTCATCCAGTCGTTAACCCATGTCACTAGCTCAGTGGAATAGCAGAGATTTAATAATATAATATAAGAGTATATATGAAAAAAAGAATAAAATAAGCCACTGCCAGTAATTAACATACAAACATTTATTTATGCTTTTTGTATGTTTTTTTTCGTTACAATTGGCTTTGGTAAAAGCTAAAAGTATTTAGTTTTTTTGATTAGTATAATTTTTGTTAAACGTGCATGAGGTTAAAATTGTCTCTTTTTTTTATCTAATTGGAAAGAATAAATGACATACAGTTCTAATCCAGATAAATTAAAAGTTCAAAGTTAGCAAGATTTTAGCTAATTAAAGATGGAAGAATAGCTAAAAAAAGAGACTTGTAACTTAAATTTAGAGAGAGTGTATAAGTTATTATCTTATACCGATAAAAGCAAAGGTGGCGAAGTTCCAAAAATGGGGGTTAAAGGGTGACAATCCGGGTCCCTTTCTTCTAGTTCGCTCTGAAATTGGGGGTTCCACCCGTGGCAAGAATTCTTCTCCAGTCTTGCGTCAAGCGTCCGCAAGCGGCTTTGTGAAGCGTTGCAATAAAAGGGTCCTCAACGCTTTCTCCAGCTTAGCGGACAATAATGGAAGCAGGAGGACCAATGGAAATCTCTGATCTGGGTCCCATAACCTCTGAACCCGGTAAGTTAAGGTAATTTTCCTGATAGTGACTTAAAAGTTTGCAAACAATTTTTATCTAAGCTTAGCTACCATCCTGATATAGCTTTTCTTTTCGTATTCAGAGCTTCCTAATAAAGATTTATACAAGATCTTGGGACTTATTAAATCGCTTTAATTGCTTAATCTCACTGTTTTTGTTAATCGATTCAGTATCTGGATTAGTGTGTGTGTACTTTCCTGTGTAGTTAATATGTAATTTAACTTATAAATATTTTAGTTTGATAGAATAAAAGAGATTTTACTTTTATCAACTTTTCATTGTGGATATTAATAATAGTTATTATTTTTTATTATTAAATTTATTTTTAGTGTAATAAGATTTAAACGTAAGTTACCTTTGCCAATATGTTTCAATATGAGGACTAATAATCGTAAAAATCATTAATTCTCATTACGGTAGAATTACCCTTAAAAAAAAATATAATAAAAATCTTTTTATTTTTTTTGTTTTACAACTGCGAGAGGTGCTGGCGACATATTTCAACGGATTCTTAGGAATCCTGGGCCCATATGAAATAAAATTAAAAGTTGATTTTGTCAATAGCACAATTCTTAACAATTAATAGGCTGAAGTTGGTCAGGAAAAATAGCTGTGTTTTTAGAATAGAAATACAACTTTCTTTTTTCTTTTTGAGACAGCTTGATCAACTCACACTCAAATATAAATTTGAGGCGTATAAGGGCCTAGTAATACGAAAAACGTTACAATATATATATATAAGATTGAAAATTGTTTTAGTATCAGATTACACTTTAACATTTAACATTATTTTTTTTAACTTTACTTTAGATTTTTAATTTACATTTTAATTTCTATTATATTATAAGTTTACATTTTAATTAAGTTCGCACAGATGGGATTATAAAAGCTTGTTTTAATATGTTGCATATAGATTGGTTACATAGATTACACAGTTAAAAACATTTCAAAGTAAACATAAATGATCAAAATATAAAATCATTGATACTGACAATTGCAGAGGGAAATTTATAAGTAACCCAATAGTATTCACCATAAGATACTTGCATTGTCACCAATGACTTAAAAGACATCTGAATAAATACATTTTAGATACTCACCGTAAGGTATCATTATTTATCGAATGTATATATATTTTGATCAAATATGAAAACCCAAAACATACTTAACCGATAACCAATCCATGCAAGCGTCTATAAACAACTTAAATTTAATGCATTTTTATTTAGGGTCGAGTATGAATAGACCACATAGATTTGCATTTGAAAATAAAATGTTCTATCCCTATTTAACCTTAGGCTAAACTTCGCAGTCAAACTGGCATCAATTCATCTGATACATCGATGTATTCAATGTAATACGGAATACGGCAGCACCAAAAAGATTAAGCGAAGACATTGACTCTTATCAGATAGGAATATTACATCTATCTAACGAGAAGAACAATAAAAAAAAACTCCATAGAAAGGAACTGCGTTCTCCGTCTTATAATTCCTTTCATAGGCAAACGGGTGAGTGCGGCGTATATATAAACGATTCTGCCAGTAGCGAATCTCCGACTACATCTACTAACTACATCAATATATCCAATCCATTGACCCAATCTAACAATGAAACAAATAACCTAAGATTACCCTCCCCTAATATAACTTTACAAATCTATACAGCCATTTAAGCCCGACTTAAGTTTAACATTTATATAATGTAACTTAACAGAAAACAGAAATCATAATAAAACTTAAAGAACAAAAGTAAATAAATGGAAATGATTTTAAATAAATAAATAAAAAATACATCAAATAACATTATTAATAAATTAAGTTGGTCAGATAGGATAATATTGCAATCATTTAAATATGGAAAATTTTAATTTAATGTTCATTATTTATAAAGTTCTTACGGTTTAAAACAGTTCATCTTTATCCGTTGCTTGCCATGAACGTGAATTCCCACGCCGTCCTCAAAAGATTGGTATCCATTTAGCCATTGTTTATTTATTTATTTGGAGGTTTTTTAGTTTAGTGGTCCTCAATGTAGAAAACGATAGTTCATTTCTCTTTCTTTCTTTGGCAAAACTGAAGGGATTGAATCGTGAGTCTCTTCAATCCCTTCTCCCATACCTCCGCACTAAGACCTATCTGTCACATCGTAATAATCATAATCACTAACTAATAATTTCCAAACTTGTCCTTTTATATTACTTTGAAAGATTGACTTAACATTACATCATCGATGTGATGATCCTTTTCGTTGAGGTCTGATTTCCCAATGGATTTATTTCATTTGCTAAAAGTTTCTATTGTTTTCCTATCTGACCGATGTTTTTACATTTAAATGCCCAAGGCTGGTTTACATTTGACTAATTAAATTTATCATTTCCATTTCTGATTAATTAACCTGTTTTCCAAATCAAAGATATATTTAAAGATAAATTTAAAGATATAATTTTATCTCCAAATCTTTTTAAAATTTAGTTTTAAAAAACTTTTTTTTAATAAAGTTTTATTTTAATAATTTTTCATTATCTGTGCGATTTAATATATTCGAGTTTAAGATGATATTTAATTTCAATTTTTAATTCTTAAAGAAAATTTTTAAATGTGAACTTTTTAATTTACTTTCATGTTTAATAAATAAAAAAAAACAACAATGTAACGAACGTCTGTGCTCGTTACATATCAGTAAAGTTGCTTAAAAAAATGATCAAAAAAAAATATTTTACTTAGGGTTAGTAATTACGGTACATGATTGACGAAGACATTTACAAAACATCCGGTTAATAATTTTACAAAAAGACTATATACAAAAAGAAAAATGTTTACTATCGCTTACCTAAGGACCATTTACGTTTACACCCCTCCCCACAAGAGTTCTATTTTATTTTATACATTTTATTTTTACACATGGCATGACAAGCAAGTTATTTTATAAATTATTTATTTAAGAAGGTTGCATTGAAGTAAATATATTTTGAAAGATAATGGATTTCTACGTGTATATTTGCAGCACAATTATAAATACCACCAACTTATTTATGACTGATTAAAATGCTTAAATAGGATTACACTGAAGTAAATTTCCAACGGTACTCTCCGTAAGGTACCACATTTACCGTCATAAACTTATGTGGCTGTGCGCTCCTATACACATTAAAGCATAAATATATATTAACAAAAAAAACATATCAAATGCAACCTTTTGACTTTCTTTTTAACAAAATACAGTTTAAAATTATTTTTACTTTCTCATGTTTAATATATGTGCTATTTCTTTCTGGCAGTGCTTTTATAAGATTTAAAGTATACGACTATATGTAAACAGATAAAAATATTTCATTTTGACAAAATTTTCTCAGGGTATTTGTGGTTTATTAAAGATCGTCCTGAGGTGGTTCGCCAGTTATAACGATCCGGAGAAATTGGTGACTTAATGTAAACTGCACTATGGGCGCCATCTAGGCATTTGAACCTAGAAAAATTTATAGAGTAGGCAGATACGTAAGTCAAAAAAAAATTTTTTTTTTCTTTTTTTTCATCTGGTCGTTAACCCATGTCACTAGCTCAGTGGAATAGCAGACATTTAATAATATAATATAAGAGTATATATGAAAAAAAGAATAAAATAAGCCACTGCCACTAATTAACATACAAACATTTATTTATGCACATATATATATAAGATTGAAAATTGTTTTAGTATCAGTTTACACTTTAACATTTAACATTATTTTTTTTAACTTTACTTTAGATTTTTAATTTACGTTTTAATTTCTTTTATAATATAAGTTTACATTTTAATTAAGTTCGCACAGATGGGATTATAAAAGCTTGTTTTAATATGTCGCATATAGATCGGTTACATAGATTACATGGTTAAAAACATTTCAAAGTAAACATAAACGATCAAAATATAAAATCATTGATACTGACAATTGCAGAGGGAAATTTATAAGTAACCCAATAGTATTCACCATAAGATACTTGCATTGTCACCAATGACTTAAAAGACATCTGAATAAATACATTTTAGATACTCACCGTAAGGTATCATTATTTATCGAATGTATATATATTTTGATCAAATATGAAAACCCAAAACATACTTAACCGATAACCAATCCATGCAAGCGTCTATAAACAACTTAAATTTAATGCATTTTTATTTAGGGTCGAGTATGAATAGACCACATAGATTTACATTTGAAAATAAAATATTCTATCCCTATTTAACCTTAGGCTAAACTTCGCAGTCAAACTGGCATCAATTCATCTGATACATCGATGTATTCAATGTAATACGGAATATGGCAGCACCAAAAAGATTAAGAGAAGACATTGATTCTCATCAGATAGGAATATTACATCTATCTAACGAGAAGAACAATAAAAAAAACTCCATAGAAAAAAACTGCGTTCTCTGTCTTATAATTCCTTTCATAGGCAAATGGGTGAGTGCAGCGTATATATAAATGATTCTGCCAGTAGTGAATCTCCAACTACATCTACTAACTACATCAATATATCCAATCCATTGACCCAATCTAACAACGAAACAAATAACCTAAGATTACCCTCCCCTAATATAACTTTACAAATCTATACAGCCATTCACGCCCGACTTAAGTTTAACATTTATATAATGTAACTTAACTGAAAACAGAAATCATAATAAAACTTAAAAAATAAAAGTAAATAAATAAATAAAAAATAAATCAAATAACATTATTAATAAATTAAGTTGGTCAGATAGGATAATATTGCAATCATTTAAATATGGAAAATTTTAATTTAATGTTCATTATTTATAAAGTTCTTATGGTTTAAAACAGTTCATCTTTATCCATTGCTTGCCATGAACGTGAATTCCCATGCCGTCCTCAAAAGATTGGTATCCATTTAGCCGTTGTTTATTTATTTATTTGGAGGTTTTTTTAGTTTAGTGGTCCTCAATGTAAAAAACGATAGTTCATTTCTCTTTGTTTCTTTGGCAAAACTGAAGGGATTGAATCGTGAGTCTCTTCAATCCCTTCTCCCGTACCTCTGCACTAACACCTATCTGTCACATCGTAATAATCATAATCACTAACTAATAATTTCCAAACTTGTCCTTTTATATTACTTTGAAAGATTGACTTAACATTACGTCATCGATGTGATGATCCTTTTCGTTGAGGTCTGATTTCCCAATGGATTTATTTCATTCGCTAAAAGTTTCTATTGTTTTCCTATCTGACCGATGTTTTTACATTTAAATGCCCAAGGCTGGTTTACATTTGACTAATTAAATTTATCATTTCCATTTCGAATTAATTAACCTGTTTTCCAAATCAAAGATATATTTAAAGATAAATTTAAAGATATAATTTTATCTCCAAATCTTTTTAAAATTTAGTTTTAAAATACTTTTTCTTTAATAAAGTTTTATTTTAATAATTTTTCATTATCTGTGCAATTTAATATATTCGAGTTTAAGATGATATTTAATTTCAATTTTTAATTCTTAAAAAAAATTTTTAAATGCGAACTTTTTAATTTACTTTCATGTTTAATAAATAAATAAAAGAACAATGTAACGAATGTCTGTGCTCATTACACATCTAAAGTGTCTACAATGATTTTTTTTAAAATGGTAGAGACAAGCAAATCCACCAGTTCATACTTATCTAAAAGTATTTGTAATTACACTTTTTGAAATGGTAGAAGGAAGCCAGTCAACGAATTCAGTGTTATGAAAAGTATCAACAATAAATAATTTTAAAATTATGGAAATAAGCAAGTCATTTAATTCACGTTTATCTTAAAAGTATCTGCAAGAACTTTTCTTTTTTTTAAATGGAGCAAATCAACTTATTGAAGCTATATGTGAGACAAGCAGTCTGAAAATTCAAACTTGAGACATTTATAATTAGTGAAAATAATCGGGTAAGTATGAACTTTCATTAACAGATCTTTTATACTTACTTATTAAAAGTAAACTTTAATTTATTGGTCAGGGAATTTTTTCTTTTGATACAGAAACATTAAAGGCTTGTTTATCGATAGTTAATTTCAATATCACATAACATAACACAAACACAGTTCAAATCTTTAAACTTAAATTTTCATTATTTTTTAATTTTTTTTATTACATATTGTAATATTGAAATGTTATTTTATTGTTCTTCATTTGTTATGATAATGGGCAACCTATAAATATATGCATTTATAATGTTTTTTTTATATTTATCTTGTTGCATATTAAAATTGATATAATGTATTTTATTTTCTTTTGCTCAAGGTTGCAAGAATATTTTTATATATGTGATTTATGTATTAATCTCTAATATAAAGGAACACATTTTAAAAATATATGTTGATTTATCACAGGTTGTGTGTTCATGTGTAACTGCTTATACAAACACGTCAAAAGAATAGGTTATGCATGATTAGTTTAAATATGGTAAATTTAAAAGCGAGGCTTACATATGAATGGAAGTGAAATAAAAGACACAAGTTACATATGCAATTTATTTTTATGATATAATAAGTTAGGAAAGTCTTAATTAAGCATTCAATGAAATATATTTTTTTAATGTCATTTTAAGCCAGCTTATTTTAAATATCCAAAACAACAAACTTGTATATTAAATTTATTTGGTTAGGCTTATATAAATTTTTGTATTAGTTCTATATTTAATTAATGTAATAATAAGCCATTTATCTAATTAGTAAATTTGATTATAAAGAAAGAAAGAAGAATAGTATTAATAAAATATAATTATATATCTTAATTGTTTTCCAAGTTGTTATTGAAAAATATTGTTGTATTTTTTTGTCTTGATTCTATTGTTTTAAATGATCATCATCATCATTCACAAATATTAAGAATCATCAGCACTCGCAAATATTAAGAAAAAATTGATTTACCTTTAAGTATTTAAGGATTATGCTTGATAATGACCAAGTTTTAATAATTATAGGTGTATAATAGAAAGCTAATATTATCTTGTGTCCATGAGTTTTGATCATCCTCATCAATGATGGATATCGTATTATTGATTAAAACACTGTTTCAAATGGTACTGTACATGAGTCATGATCACCATCATCATTAAATAAATTATAATCAGTAAATCTAATGGTTAACATAATTAATATATTTAGTAAATAAGGGTTTGTAGAAAGTTGAACATCATGCATAGAGAGTCATGATGATCAGTCATCATCACTAGTATTATTGAATCCTAGTTTTAACTGTAAAAGTATTTTAGTAAATAACCATAAACTTATATAAATGCTAGTGAATGTATTATTTAAATCCCATTTTGACAAAGAATGATTTTAAAAAGTGCCTATGAGTTTATAAAGATAGATTTATTGTTGTGAGTTCATTATAAAGCTATGGCTGGTATCATCATCATCGCTATTATCATCATCATTATCATCTTTATTTTACGATAAATAATTAAGTTAAGTAACTAGTTTCATGGCCATCCACTGAAGTAATGGTCTTTACAATGTTTGTTTGGAAGCCATTAATGAGAGTATTTTGCATCATTTCATCAATATATGTAAATGAGCTAGTAATATCTATAAGAGTCTTTAATATATAAATCTTGTGATATGAAGATCTTATAATTTTATTGACAAAGATAAAATATAAGAGTATCATTTTTTTTTTCATTAGTCATCCAAGTCATGTGTGATAAAAATGTACAGAATGAGTTTGAACTCAGTACACTCTAAACATATATTTATCTAGATTTAAAACAATCTAGTGGCACTCGTGGGAAAACACAGGTACTTAGCAAAACTGAATAAAGAGTGATTTAATTCTTTTCCAACTTCATAATATTAATTTTATATATTTTTTTTATAAGTTGTCATGAATAGCACCAGTGTGTGCGTGTGACTATGAACGGTCTTATATATTTGGAAAGAGGAATGAGATGAATTCTCGGTTAAAAGAACCTTATATATTGGAGTTAAGCATAAGGCACTCCAGGAATCTCACAATGGGTAATTTTATTCAGTTGCTATATTTAATATTTTTTATTTGATGACAATGGCCAGTATGTTTTATTGTTCAAATGACTTCCCCAATATCTAAATATTTTAAATCTTTAATGGTGATAGGTTTAATTTTCATTGTTGTTATTTTATGTGTTGAGTAATGAGATAATTTATTTATTTCATTATTAGCATGAAAGAATTAATGTTTAGGATAGTTGCAAACAGGCTATAATGTTATATTTATTTAATTAGAAATAGACACCCAGATAAAGCATGATATGCATATATTCTTATTTATATGTTAGTGTCATCCTTATTTAATTATAAATTGTATTTTAGCTAACACAGTGAATTCATTTCTCATTTAATTTACTCGGTTACAAATGATGAACTGCTAGAGCATATCATATATCCTGTTTAGTGTTTAGTTATTGAATTATAGCAACTATCATTTTATCACTCATCTATATATTAAACGGTTACAAAAATAGCAGCCTTTTTCATCATCACATTATTTTGTATGCTGTTACAAAGTTTTCTTACTGTTTCAAATGATAGATTATGAACATTTGATAATAATTAATAAGTTCTTCTATTATCTATCTCTATTTTTAATTTCTGTTACAAATGACACCCCCATGGGGCTCGAAATAAGCCAAATAAGGGCTTGAAATATGCCACATACCTGAGAGATGTGTAGTATATAATGATGACAGATGTATAGTTTAAAAAAAAAATTTTTTTTGTGTGTAATTTTTTTTATATTATTATATACAAATATTTTGGCCTTATGTTTAGATGATGATGATTACTATTATTGCATTTTTGATGATGATAAATAAATACAGCCATTAAACAGCTTAGTTTCAATTTTAAAATATAAAGATATCACAACTTATAATGTGTTAAAATTAATAGTACTGTTTTTTAAATATTTTACTTATCAGTGAAATATAGCATTGCTGCTAGATAAGCATAGAAATATTAATAGCCTTGAATTGTAGAATTATAATTTTTTTTCATATTTGAAAAGTTTGTGTTATAGAAAATCTATGATTTTGGAGGTTGGATTGCATATTTGAATGTTGGAGTTTGGTTGGTTGTGTTACAATTTTGATGATGGATGAAGAATTTTTGTCATTGCCTTGAGGATGTGATGTATTCATGCCACTGGTGATTGATTCATCTCATTCACTGCTCCAACCCAGATTATAATATCAGTTATTAATTATGATGAAGCAGTTAACAGTAGGGCTGCCATGATTTTGCCTCTAAGACTCCAGAGAGAGCAAGACATAGTTTTTTCTGATACATAATATTTCGCCTCTAGGACTCCAAAGAGAGCAAGGTAGTATTTTTTTTACTGATATATATATATATAATAGTTGCCTCTGAGACTTTAAAGATAAGCAAGGCAGTATTGTATGAATTAAAGCCCCTATGACTTGGACGCAAGCAGGGCAATGCAACAGTGTTTGCAATAAACCATTATAGGTTGTAGTAGCTTAGAGTAATTGAATTGGGGTGATCATCTGAGTGTTCATGGAGCATTGTGTGCTTTAAGTGCAGTGATTGAATTCTTTTATCTATCTCATGATTGTGAATTGCTAATCATTATTTTGGCTGTCAGTATCTGTCAGTTCTTTGGAAGGGTACATGAGTATATTTTAAGCACTATGGTATTTGAATACCATGCCACACACTGGGAAGACATTTTTAACATTATATCCACAATCTTTTTAAAAGAACTTAGTGTGTGTAAGTAGTTATTACTTTAAGCTTCGAGCACGTATATTTATGAGCAAAGGCTGAAGCCCCTCTCAAGTGCCAATCTTATCCATTTAATAAGAATTATACATCTCGAAAGCGCAAATAAAAGTTCCAATGGATACTCTTTGGGTATTTTGTCCTAACTAGGTCAATCTCTAGGGTCTGAGAAAACAATGTTTATCGGGAGAACAAAGCCATGGAGAATCTCATTAAGAGATGCCTTCTATCTCTAACTATAATTTCTATCTAAATTCAATCCTATTACAATAGCCCATCAGTCAACAGAAACCCAGAATGTAAATAATATATATAAGTGGTAATTAATTCTAAGATTTATTAGCATGTGCACACATATATTAATATCTTAAACATATAATTCATTTATTCCATTACATATACATATATAATTCATACACATATTATTGAACGCGTGTGATTACACGTCAGAGTTGCATTTTCTTAAACAATTTAATAAATTATTAATTTACTTTATTTAAATTGAAATAACACATGTTTCTTTAGCCATTATTAAATGTTCATTTAAGGCAGATTAAGAAAAGATCAAAGTTACCTCTTAAGAGCGAATGTTCACGTGGCTGAGGCTAATAATCTGTAAGCTTACAGCATAGAGAAGATGTTGGTTTTAATGAAAAGTTGCTGGTCCGAATGATGATGATAAGCTCTGAAATATTCATGACTAAAACAATCCCTATTAAAATTTAAGTAGATGAGTTTGGCTTGATTGTGAGAGGCTCTGGTTGTTAGAGTTCCGTGGCCATTACGCTTGGTTGACTAAACAGCAAATCCATAAATAAAGTTCAGGTGGGTTCCACAATATCTGTCCATTGAGCGGTCTGACAAACCTAGATGATTATTCTATCCCCACATATAGACGGAGTACATTATGAATAAAAATTTAATTAATAATTAGGTTGATCAGTTTATATGTTTTTTCCGCTTCTCTCTATCACTTCACTGCTTTTCTAATTTTTAAAATCACTACTAAAATCCAAGAACAAAAATAGTTCTATTCATTAGTGGTCTTTAACTTTACTATTCCTTTCTATTTTTACACTGATGGTCCGATCTCAAGAATGCTTTTTCTTTCATTGTTCTAAAAATATGCTCGACCAGTTCTAAGAATTCCGGTGGACAGTCATTAACTGGAACTGCCCGTGACACAACTTTCAACTCTATTGATTATTTTCCAGCCTTATATGTTTAATAGGATTTGATTAAGAAACACATGTTATCATTGGCATCTAAATCTATCTTACGATATTAATAACGAAATATCTATTTAAAACACAAATGAATAAAAAAAAATAACGCAACTCTACATATAATTGCTTCTCTACATTCTCACATATAAGTATATTAGTAATTTTCACCCATTATATTAACACATACATCGAATATATATATATATTCATACCTTTAATTGATTAATGTACTCATTCATACTTTTGTGTAACAGGGTTCGAATGACTATTGTAAATTTTTACTGCTTCGATCTATTTACTCGCAACATCACTGGCAATTAAACCCGTATTCGAACCCAGCTACTGTTACAATATATATGGCTTGAGGTATGAACTCTTTTATAAATATAGGCACATGTTATATAAGTAATTTTTTTTGTCCTAGTGTATTAAAATAGGGCATAGAGAGAGTTAAGTTTTATAAACGCATTAAAAAACTAGACAAATGATGGCATAAAAAGGGCATACTTATACAGAGATGGCTTTTTCTTAAATAAATGTTTTTTTAATAGGGGCTATGACCTCATACTTTATTAATCAGATATAAGTAAAAATGAGTGATGATGGAGGTTAAGTTAATTAAAGGCACTTAAGATATAGATAGATGGATGAGGAGAATTATGGCTGAAAAAAAGTGGTTGGAAATTATAAAGTATATGGGTGGATAGATAAAAGTGTTTAACTCTGGATGTATAGGAAATCAGGAAGCAGAACAGAATAGAGCAGAACAGAATAAAGCAGAACATAATCAGTAATATAAATATTTTATAAGTTTATAAATAAGTATAAAAATATTAAGATGGAACAAGAAAAAGAAGTAATTATTGAAGGAGTGAAGGAGATAGAGAAGCAAGACCCTCCATAGTGGTTGCAAATTATAATGGTACAATTTAAAGAAATGAAACAGAGATTTGATCAGCAATCACAAGCGATAAATCAAATGAATCAGAAATTTGATACTAAACTAGATCAACAATCTTAAGAGATGAAGGAAATGAAAAAAGAGATAAATCAGAAATTTGATCAACAATCTCAAAGATTAGATAATAAACTAGACCAACAAGCTCAGGAAATGAATCTTGGTATAAGTCAACAATCTAAAAAAATCGAGAATATTAAAATAGAATTAAAAAACAAATGGCAAGAGTTCGATGACAGATGTGAAATTTGATCAACAATCTCAAAGATTAGATAATAAACTAGACCAACAAGCTCAGGAAATGAAGCAAGATATAAGTCAACAATCTAAAAAAATCGAGAATATTGAAATAGAATAATAAAACAAATGGCAAGAGTTCGATGACAGATGTGACATAAGATATAAAGAACTTGCCAATAAATTGACAACAAGTCAAAAAAGTTGGGAGAAAAGTTTTACTGTTGTAAAGAAAGAGTTAGTAGCTGTACAAGAGGGATATAGGAAAATGGTCAACAAAAATGAAAGCCTTAAATTAGCTGAGAATAATTTCAAAGAAGGTATTAGCAGTGAGATTAATACTTTAAAATTAGAGGTAGCTGCTGTACAAAAACAGTTAAAAGTAGAATATAAAGATCTAGGGAAAAAGCAGGGTAAATCAGATCATGAGCTAAAGAAAGTACAGAAAGAGGTACAGAGTATAGGTGAGAAAATGGCAGGGACCACAAGGGAAGAGATAGAAGGTCTAAAAAAAGACCTAAACCATAAATTATTAATATTGATGGAAGACAAACTAACTGAAATAGAAGAAACACAAGTGAAGGGAACATTTAGCAGTGGGTCATGTAGAATACCACAAAGTTTAGGGCCAGATATATACAAAAATAATGCTATAGGAATAGAAAGTGGGCAGATAGTAGAGAAGGGTCCCAGAAGGACAGAGGAAGAGGAAGATAGTTTAATAAATGAGGGAAGAAGTAGCCATATAACTAAATATATTCAAGTGAAAGTTTTTAGGGGTGAATATGGGGAAATCCCATAGAATATTTGAATGGTCTTGATGAACTGTTTCTTTGAGTTGACTAAATGACTGAGAAAAATTGGCAAATGCAAGCAACCACATTCATGCCTCAGCAAAAAGTTGGTGACATGCACTCTTTTATAGACCCGAAACATATGGGGACTTTAAGAGTATGCTACTTCAGACATTCTGGAGTGAAGAGAAGCAGGATAGTCGGAAGTACAAAATTAGCCAGCAAAAATATACCCCTAGAGAAGGAACTTATACTTAGTTCTTCCACAGTCAGGCTGCTACTTTAAAAATGCTTACAGCATGTCCCTTATCTGAGCCAGAAATCATTAGGATAACCAGAAGGAACTTTCCCAAACAGATAGAGCAGACTCTAATAGCTGCTGTGTACTCCCCAATAAGAGTGCCAGACCTGTTAGATGCCCTGGGAGTTACAGAAAGGCTGAAGGTTATTCTAGGATAAAGGAGAGATAGTTATAAAATCTCCATTATAAGGATTGTGAATAATCAGTTAGGCTGACACTATCCCACAAAACCTAGTAAACCAAATATAAGTAGGCCTGGGAATAACTCCAATGATCTAAGTGCAAATTGTAGACCATGATCAATGAAAATAAAAATCCAATAGCAAGTTGTTCTGAAATCAATAAGTTATGATGCATGTAGAACACTTGTTTAATAGTTCATGAGGATAGTCATCAATAATAGACTGTAGTCAAACTTGTATTAATAGAAAAAAACAAATGTATATATTAAGTATTTAGTTAGTAGTTTAAGGAAGATAGTGTCATGAGAGACTATTAAAAAAAATTTTTTTTTGTTTGGGAGTGAGGCAAATGTATGTATATGTCCTAATTTCACTAGCATGTATATTATTTAATTAAAAAAAATTTCTTTTATATATATAGATTTATGTGTGTATTTATTGTTTATTATAGTTTATAAATGGTTAATAAATAAGCAGTTGTAGAGAGAGAAGGTAATAAGAAACAATATTTAATATAGGGATTTATTATATTTCATTAAATGAGGTTTGAAATTATTTAGCTATATTCTTATTAAAGAAGGCAGATCAGAAAGAAAGTGTAAAATAAAGCGATCAAGATTAGTAGATTAGGATATGAAAATGTACACATGTGAGTATGAATGTTTAAACATAAAACACTTTTATACAAATCTTTTAATGACTAAGATTGCAGGCTTTGTTGTTTTTGTATTATCTAGATTGTAGATATCTGGAGAGGGAAGTCATTCTTAGATGAGATAAATGTAACAATTAATCCTAAGTTTTTATTAATTGTGACAGACCATCAAACTTGTGAAGCTTTGATCTTTATCTCAAGATAAGATTTCCAGGTGGTCTCTTTCTTTGATCAAAGATTCACAATATAAACGAATGAAACAATATTTAGTGGTCAGTTTTTTTTAATGCTGGGAAAAAGAGATGTGGCTGTCAGTTTTTTTAATATTATTACAGAAGAGATGTAGTGATCAGTTTTTTTTCATGTTATTAGGGAAGAGATGTGATCAGTTTATTCATTATTATTAGACAGAAATGTAGTGATTGAGTTTGTGAAAATCAAGGGAAATGGACAGTTTGCATTTTTTTTTCAAAAGAGAGTGAGCGATTGATTTTTTTCACTCTTTTAAAATTGAGGAAGGAGTAAAATGACTTGTTTTAAAGTCAGTATAGATGAAGATGTGCATATATATAAGTAATTTCCAGCAGTATTAAAAAATGGAACAAAATTGAATTTATTGGAAGAAGTTATTGACAATTCTATAATATGATATTGATATACTTTGCTGTGTATAATACAATGAATGTGCATCACTAAAGCCACTTTTTCTGCTTTATGAAATCTGACATCTATGGGTTAACTCAGTAATCTATCCATGGACTTATACCAAAAGTCCTTTATAACCAACAGAATGATAGAGTTTAAAGCCAACCACACAAGCCATTTGAAATGCTTCTTTTCTGGCTCCTGGCCTATTATGGGTTTATTCTCTTTGAATGGAGGGAGAAAGGGAAAGAGGAGAAAAGAAAAGGAAATTGTAAAAAATTTTATAACTAGGTTTGATCAAGCTATCAATCAAATTTTTGTTAAAGTTTTCCTCATAGTCATCTAAAGTGTCTACAATAATTTTTTTTGAAAATGGTAGAGACAAGCAAATCCACCAGTTCATACTTATCTAAAAGTATTTGTAATAACTCTTTTTGAAATGGTAGAAGCAAGCCAGTCAACAAATTCAGCGTTATCAAAAGTATCAACAATAAATAATTTTAAAATTGTGGAAATAAGCAAGTCAATTAATTCATATTTATTTGAAAAGTATCTGCAAAAACTTTTCTTTTTTTTAAATGGAGCAAATCAACTTATTGAAGCTATATGTGAGACAAACAGTCTGAAAATTCAAACTTGAGACATTTATAAAAAGTGAAAATAATTGGATAACTATGAACTTTCATTAACAGATCTTTTATTCTTACTTATTAAAAGTAAACCTTAATTTATTGGTCAGGGCATTTTTTCTTTTGATACAGAAACATTAAATGCTTATTTATTGATAGTTATTCTCAATATCACATAACACAACACAAACACTGTTCAAATCTTTAAACTTAAATTTTCATTATTTTTTATTTTTTTTATTATATATTGTAATATTGAAATATTTTTTTTATTGTTCTTCATTTGTTATGATAATGAGCAACCTATAAATATATGCATTTATAATGTTTTTTTTTATATTTATCTTGTTGCATATTAAAATTGATATAATGTATTTTATTTTATTTTGCTCAAGATTGCAAGAATATTTTTTATATATGTGATTTATGTATTAATCTCTAATATAGAGAAACACATTTTAAAAATATATGTTGACATATCACAGGGTGTGTGTGCATGTGTATCTGCTTATACAAACACATCAAAAGAATAGGGTATGCATGATTAGTTTAAATATGGTAAATTTAAAAGCAAGGCTTACATATGAATGGAAATAAGTTAGGAAAGTCTTAAGTAAACATTCAATGAAATATATTTTTTTAATGTCATTTTAAGCCAGCTTATTTTAAATATCCAAAATGACAAACTTGTATATTAAATTTATTTGGTTAGGCTTATATACATTTTTGTAGTAGTTCTATATTTAATTAATGTAATAATAAGCCATTTATCTAATTAGTTAATTTGATTATAAAGAAAGAAAGAAAGAAGAATAGTATTAATAAAATATAATTATATATCTTAATTGGTTTCCGAGTTGTTATTGAAAAATATTGTTGTATTTTTTTTGTCTTGATTCTATTGTTTTAAATGATCATCATCATCATTCACAGATATTAAGAATCATCAGCACTCACAAATATTAAGAAAAAATTGATTTACCTTTAAGTATTTAAGGATTATGCTTGATAATGACCAAGTTTTAATAATTATAGGTGTATAATAGAAAGCTAAAATTATGTTGTGTCCATGAGTTTTGATCATCCTCATCAATGATGAATATCGTATTGATTAAAACACTGTTTCAAATGGTACTGTACATGAGTCATGATCACCATCATCATTAAATAAATTATAATCAGTAAATCTAATGTTTAACATAATTAATATATTTAGTAAATAAGGGTTTGTAGAAAGTTGAATATCATGCATAGAGATTCGTGATGATCAGTCATCATCACTAGTATTATTGAATCCTAGTTTTAACTATAAAAGCATTTTAGTAAATAACCATAAACTTATATAAATGCTAATGAATGTATTATTTAAATCCCATTTTGACAAAGAATGGTTTTAAAAAGTGCCTATTGAATCCTAGTTTTAACTATAAAAGTATTTTAGTAAATAACCATAAACTTATATAAATGCTAATGAATGTATTATTTAAATCCCATTTTGACAAAGAATGATTTTAAAAAGTGCCTATGAGTTTATAAAGATAGATTCATTGTTGTGAGTTCATTATAAAGCTATGGCTGGTATCATCATCTTCGCTATTATCATCATCATCATCTTTATATTATGATAAATAATTAAGTAACTAGTTTCATGGCCATCCACTTAAGTAATGGTCTTCACGATGTTTGTTTGAAGCCATTAATGAGAGTATTTTGCATCTGTTCATCATATACATGAATGAGCTAGTAATATCTATAAGAGTCTTTAATATATAAATCTTGTGATATGGGGATCTTATAATTTTATTGACAAAGATAAAATATAAGAATGTCATTTTTTTTTTTTTTCATTAGTCATCCAAGTCATGTGTGATAAAAATGTACAGAATGAGTTTGAACTCAGTACACTCTAAACATATATTTATCTAGATTTAAAACAATCTAGTGTCATTCGTGGGAAAACACAGGTACTTAGCTAAACTGAATAGAGTGATTTAATCCTTTTCCAACTTCATAATATTAATTTTATATGATTTTTTTTTTTAAGTTATCATCAATAGCACCAGTGTGTGTGTGTGTGTGTCTATGAATGGTCTTATATATTTGGAAAGAGAAATGAGAAGGATTCTCAGTTAAAAGAACCTATTATTGGAGTTAAGCATAAGGCACTCCAGGAATCTCACAATGGGTAATTTTATTCAGTTGCTATATTTAATATTATTTTATTTGATGACAAGGGCCAGTATGTTTTATTGTTCAAATGACTTCCCCAATATCTAAATATTTTAAATCCTTAATGATGATAGTTTTAATTTTTATTGTTGTTATTTTATGTGTTGAGTAATGAGATAATTTATTTATTTCATTATTAGCATGACAGAATTATTGTTTAGGATAGTTACAAATGGGCTATAATGTTATATTTAATTAATTAGAAATAGACACCCAGATAGAGCATGATAGGCATATATTCTTATTTATATTGTTAGCATCATCCTTATTTAATTATAAATTGTATTTTAGCTAACACAGTGAATTCATTTCTCATTTAATTTACTCCGTTACAAATGATGAACTGCTAGAGCATATCATATATCCTGTTTAGTGTTTAGTTATTGAATTATAGCAACTATCATTTTATCACTCATCTATATATTAAACGTTTACAAAAATAGAAGCCTTTTTCATCATCACATTATTTTGTATGCTGTTGCAAAGTTTTCTTACTATTTCAAATGATAGATTATAAACATTTGATAATAATTAATAAGTTCTTCTATTATCTATCTATCTCTATTTTTAATTTCTGTTACAATATATATATATATATATATATATATATATATATTGTAATGGTATGCACCCTCTCAACAAAATAAGTTAAGGTAGTCGCATCATATATATATATATATATATATATATATATATTAATGGAATAAAATGATTGCACAAAATATCACTCAATTAGTCATTTCATACACATGTAATTAAGATTTAGATCCTTAGGCAGGAGTTTAATATCAATGATCTAGTATACTTGAAATTATGAACTATGCATGCAGAGCATCTTATATTATACATGTTATATGAAAGAATATTAACTTTATTGTCAACATTAAGATTATAAATTATTAATCTACATCACACACTCAGTTCTCTATAAAGAGACAAAGATGAGATCTGCCAGAAAAAATACATTTACATAAATTACAACAGTTAAAATATGATCCAAAAGATGTAACTTGGAACAAAGTCATCAGGTCACAATGATGATATATATTTCTTAATAAATTTGTCTGCAATTTAATGCACATTTATAAATTATATACATCCATAAAATGTCATTATATAAGTATATTCTATAGCATGTAGTGTATTAGCCATCATTCATCAGACTTTTTCTGTAGCATACAGATTACATTAATAATATAAACAGTGGGTATGCATCATTATTTAATATAGGAGCAAGAATATCACAGCTACATCTATATTTATTAAACATAGGAACATGAATATCATAGCTGCATCTATATACTCAAGACAGAACAATATAACAGGAATATCATAGCTGCATCTATATATTCAAGACAGAACAATATAAAACATAATTAGTGATAGAATCCTTATTCCAATAACTTAACAAATTCACTCTTTTTACTAATATTGATTATATATGAGGATAATATTAATATAGGCATATTTGAGACTCATCATCTCTATAAATAAACAACACATAAATCTCCATACTTGAATTGACTTTAAAAAAATGATCAAGAAATGTTGGAAAAATATGGGACAGACTCAAACTTCCACTACATAGTAGAAAAAAAGATGGGGGGGGATCAATTCTCTCAAACACTGCTGTATTTAGTATAACCATAAAAGGCAGTGTTAGACCGACTGATATTCCGATTGTCATTTCACTACATGGTGCACCAATAGTTCTGTCTTTTGTTGGTGTCCACCCCCAGTGCTTTTATTGTCTAGCAAGAACTCATTTAATTAAGGACTGTAAAGCTAGGATTTGTGGTTTATGTGCATTTAAAAGAAACAGAATTTATAAATGTGGCAGGACACCAGGGGGTGCAAATAAGTTGGAGTTAGTCATGGGATCTCATAACAATACTGAACTGAAGCTGGCTAACCTCAATAATGTATCTAGGGAGCAGCCTTCTACTGAAAGCATTGGGCTTATAGAGATTGAATCGTGTACGGAAGGTATTACCTTGATTAAAGATGAAAGTTCAAAAAAAGTCTTCCAGGAAGCTAGAATTCCTCAAATAGATTCCTGGTGTAATAAGACAGCCAATTCTACACATTCAACCAGTTGGTATGAAGCAGTCAGTCATGATAAAGGCCACATTTCTGATGAAGAAAATCCAAGACTCGGATAATGTAGGAAGATCGTGAACAAGGGGAGTGGGTCGAGAATCTAGAATTATCTTCTGGGTCAGATGATTCTACCTTAAATAAGGGACAAAGTGCAGCAACTTGCTTATCTTCAAATGATGATGTCAAAATAAAAATTAAAAAGAATAGAAAAAGAAGAGGAACTGGAAGACTGATAAAAATAGCAATATGGAGATAAATATTCAAGATGAGATGCCAACTGAATCCCACAATAAGTCAAATTGCCAGGCTCAGAAGAAAAGGATTAACCTGAAGAAGCTAAAGTGGAGTGACAGATCCAGTTCCAGAAATGATGAGTTACCAGAGCAAGGGAATAATCATAATAATGGATTGCCGCTGAGGATGCAAGCAAATAAAGAAAAAATAGGTCATATAATTGTTAAGAAGAGACAGAGGACTAATGCTGATTCTTACACTGACAACTTGTGGGAAAAGGGAGCAAATGGCACAATGGAAAATGAAATAGCATATAAGGACATATTTTGTCCAGAGCTTCTTTGGGTTTCAGCAGATGAGACTGCTCTCAGTATTGACAGTCTCCCTAGTAATTCAGGTGACCTGATAACTGTACCGTCTGGCATACCTGGACCTTGTACTTTGGAGAATCTTCTTCAGTGACATTAACTTGCAGGTATGCCATACAACAACAGATTAGATGTCAGGCTATGAGATCTTGATTAATGCTTCTGGCCCTGGCCACAATAATCAATAAGCTCTGTCAGTCAGAGTTGTCTTCTTGGGTTTTCTAAATTCACTCTTTCCTTTATTAATCTTCTTGAATGTTAATTTCAATCATTGTGATCAATGTCAGGGGTTTAAATTCATGGCAACACTATACATAATTAAAAATTGGTTTAATCTTAATCTGCCACAGGTCATCTGCATGACTGAGACAAAAATTATTCAAAGGTCTAGTTACAGAATCGAGCTGTTTTTCTCCCTTGGTTACTATAAATATTCAAATTCTCTTTTCTTTATTAATCATCTTCTAAAATGGTAATTTTAATCATCAGGATCAATGTCAGGGGCTTAAATTCCCTGGCAAGACTATACATCATTAAAAATTTGGTTTAATGTTAATCTGCCACAGGTCATCTGCATGGCAGAGACAAAAATTAGACAATGGTCTAGTTACAGAATCGAGCTGTTTTTTTTCCTTGGTTACTTTAAATATTAAAACACTCTCATTGTGGCTGGAGGTGTTGCAATATTGATAAGTAGACACAGAACCTCTTAAGAGTTCAAAGTCATTTTTGTTGATTCTAATTGTATTATCATTGATTTGCATTATAGCAAACATCATTTGAATCTTGTATATCTATACTTACAAAGCAATGAGCTATTAATCAGAAAATCATAGACACTATTAATGTATTTACAGCTTCAAACTCCTTTCCCTTGTTGATTTTAGGGGATCTTAACAAGAGTTATGAGCAATTTAATCATCAATACATGAATTTTCTCAATGAGGAGGTCATAGAGTGGTAGAGGTTTCTTTCCTCCAGAGGCATTCTCCTATTATACCCATAAATGGAGTACCCTTATTGACCTCCTTTACTACATGCCAGACTTACAATTTCAGCTGAATGTGGTGCTAAGGTTGGTCAGTTTTTATGACCACTTGGCACTGCACATAGACATTGAAGCAGATGATGGGACTCTGACTTTGTATGGTTTGAGGAGTACTATGAGGCTGGTGAATAAACTTATCATTTTTGGTCTCATTTCTGAAATTTTTATATATTTGTTTAAAATAAATATTTTGAATTTAGCCCCCTTTTCAGGCCTGGACTGCTTCCCTTGAAGTGGTGTAGGCTAATATAAAAATATTCAGTTGAAACTCTCCGGACCCAAAAAAAATTACTTCTTGAGGCAAACAACATTTCAAATAAACTGGACTTAGTGTTGACAAAATTCTATGACTAAAGGTACATTACCAAAATAGTCAAAGACCTTGCAGGACACATTGCCATCAATCATGCCCATAGGTTCCTTGAAAACAGTCACTGTTGGACCAGAAGTTATTTGATATGGGTGCTGGGGAAAAGAAAGAAGCGGGTGACCCCCCTCATCAATTGTCCTTGGTGGGCAGTCATACATCAGTGATGCTATGATTCTGGTAATCCATAATTTATTTTATCTCCCAAATTGCAGAGTCAAGGAATGGCTATTAGTAGAGCTGAATGCTGGGTGGATTTCTCATTGAATCATGGAATCACTAATCAAGACATCCTGGTGAATAAACATATCATTCCTGCAGGTCTCATTTCTGAAATTTATATAAAATTGTTTAAAATAAATAAGACCCCTTTCAGGCATGGACTGCCTTCCTTGAAATGGTGCAACCTGTTATAAAAAATTCAGTTGGAACTCTCCTGACCCAGAAAAAAATATTACTTGAGATAAATGACACTGCAAATAAACTGGACTTAGTGTTGATGAAATTCTGTGACTGAAGGAACATTACCAAAACAGTCAAAGGGCCTTGGCAGAACCCATTGCCATCAAGCATGCCTGTAGTTTCCTTGAAAACAGACACTGTTGGACCAGAAGTTATTTGAGGTGAGTGCTGGGAGGAAGAAGGAAGCAGATGACCCCCTTCATCAATCATCCTTGGTGGGCAGTCATATATCAGTGATGTTATGATCCTGGTAATCTGTAATTTACTTCATCTCCAAGTTGCAGTCAAGGAATGGCTATTAGTAGGGTGAGTGCTGGGTGGTTTTTCTCATTGAATCATGAAATTACTAATCAAGACATTCTTAAAAAGCTTAATCATTCCCGGAGGGGGACCACCCTGGTCCACATGTGATTCCCAAGTTCCTCCTACTATACCTGAGTTATTTTGTTGTGCCAATCATCTTGGAAGTCATCAATGAGCTGGCCACAGGGTGTAGGTCAGTTGAGGGCCTGTACCCAGTCTTGCTAGGGCCCTTTTTAAAAAAACACGGTTCACTCTCTGAGTTCTCTAGTCTTCAGCAGATTTCTATGATGCCTCTGGTCATCAAAATTGTTGAGTCACTTCTTAAGGACCACATTCAAAATACAATTTAAGACTTGTCTGCTGTGCAGTTTACAAGAAAAGGGCTATCTACAATCAATGTTGTTTGTTTGTTTAAGATTGTACTCGAGAATGTGATGCATTGCAAAGGTGTCGGACTAATCACTGTCTAACTAAATATCAGGGCAGCTTTTGACTCAGTGAGCATAAATCTGCCCATTGAGGTACTTAGGTGTTATATGGTCTCTGAGGCCCATCTTTCTATAATTGAAAATCTTAGTAACAGAGAGATGCTCAACACTTTGGGTGGAAAGGTGGGCACCTAGCTTTCATCCAAATCTCTCTAGTTCACAGGGCTCTCTGCTCAGTAGTCTTGTTCACAGCATTCATCAACCTGCTACTTGTTAGACTTCGAGAGGGACCTGCTGGGTATTTACATACAATGTAAGATCGGTCAAGTATCTCACATATGTCAATGATAATGTGGCATTTCTTCTATCGGAGAAATATATTCCTGGTCTTGAAAAAATCATGGACTGATATTCTGAGAACTATTCCTCAGCTATAATTGGGAGAAGTCTGCAGCATGGTAGCTATTGACTGGGAAGATTTCATTTAATTTTTTGGTCATGTTGCAGAATTTTCTTGATTTTTCCCTTATGCTTTCTGCAAGAGATATGAGAATTCAGGTTCAAAGAAAACTACTTGAGATGGTCAAAAGCACAGTTGATTTGATTTCAGGGATTTACCTGTCATTAGTGAGAAAAGTGGCATTATTTAATATGCTAGCTTTTCCAAAAATAAATTATTTTATGCTGGTAATAGTGCCAACTAAAGATTTCCAGGCGAAGGTTAACTCTCTTTGCTATTGACTGCTCTGGAAGAAAAAAGTTGTCACGATAAGCCATAGAAGGATGTGCCAACCCAAAAAAGTTGATGGGCTTGCCCTTCACTATATTCAAATCTTTCTATATCAGAGGGCCTACAATCTTTTTGTTGGGATAAAAGTGGTATACATCAGATGTTTTTCATTCTTAAATTCCCCCTGCTGACTCGCTGCCATCTATAGATAGGCCCCAGCCTATAAAACTGCTGGCTTGGCTGAAGAAGCTTGTTGCATTGGCTAAAGGGACATGATTTGGAAGTAAATTGCTGTCAGCTAAATTGAAATATTGGGATGTACACCAATTGTTTAACCCTATCACAGCTGTTCCTCGGGGCTTCTTGGGACTTTCGAATGATTTGTTAATTAGGAAATTTAAATTCTGTACATTGAAGGGAAGATATCTGGATTTCATTAATAAAAGTAAATTTGACTGCACTCCCTACCAGTGAATTCTTAGTCAGGCGGAGAGGTTTTGTCAAACTAGATTCGGTTTCCCAGATGTGCAATCAAGAAAATGAATCAATGCAGAATCTATTCTTTGGTTGTGTGGTATTAAATGCAGAGCAACATTCAATGGTTGGATCACATCCTATAAACAAAGTATTTTTAACCTGAATGAATGCCTAAAAGCTGGAATTTTTGGAATAATTAAACTGTCAATGATGATGACTACATACTTTGGACAATGAGATGCCATCTTTTATTTGAGAAGAGTAAGGGTAATTACACAGTGAACTTTTACACAAGATCAGAGCTATCAGGAAGAGGGATCACTTAATCTCACTCGAAAGAAACTATGATACCTGGAAGCTTGTGCTGTTGCCAGAATAGTTTTTGCTTCAGTGATGGGAGCTTCCTTCATAGTCTGTCTAAAGTCACTATACGTAAGCCACTAAGATGGCTCTGGCCATGGTTAGGTTTGCAAATTTTGGGCAATTGATAGCCAAAGGATTAGCCCTCCTATAATGCTCAGAAGGCTAGAGAATGTGTATTGTTTCCCTGCTCATGTTTTGTCAAGTAAAGATGCTGAACTCTCAATTTTTAGAAAAAGGACAAGATTGTTGAAAAGAGTGCATGTTGCTCAAACTGTCCAAACACTCATCATAATTCAAGACAATTTCTTTAATTTTTCACTTGGTAATTTGCTCTACTATTTATTCCTTGTATTCATAAGCGATAAAGTTACTTTTGAAAATAAATCTTAATGTTCACAAATGGTTTATAAAAATTACTGATATAATTTTCAGAAATGTTTTATAATTTCATCTAAATTAATGGCAGTGATAAATGTCAACTGAACTATTACTGGTAATTTACTCATTACTATTCCTACCAATGTAATCTTAATTCCATTTTGAGGAAACTACACTAATATTTTTTGCATTGACTTGATAATATTAATTATCTATTCATTATCTAGAGATTGTTATAGAACATTGATTACTGTAATAACATTATCTGATCTTTGCCTTCTTCCTTTCTATTTCTTTGTTTTAGCATTTTTCATGAATAAATTCTGATTATTCAAGATTGCATGTTTTTGCAATGAGGCATATATATGACATTTCATTCAATATTTGTTTTCTTTTATTTTTTAATAAGACAAATTAAATTATTTTAATTCATTCATTCTCATTTGATTTGTTTTTATTCTAGCCATTGACCATGTCATATCATACTACTATGTTGTTTATTATGTTTCTAAATATATTGAAAATCATTCAAATATGCTTTAAAATTGCAGAGTTCAATAATTAATTCATTTTTAAAATTTTAATTACAATTAGTTTTTTATCTATCACTTTAAAATGTTAGTGTAATACTAAAATTCAAAATGTTGATAAATTGATTTCTAAAATCAAATGTTTGGATTGTAAAATATGTACTTACCATGGATAAAGAAGTTATTATTTTTGATAATTCGGAAATTCTTCCATTGATAGCTTTACTAGTTAAAATTTTAACTGTAAAATTTTCTCCACAAAGAAATAATAAATATGAGATATTTTCAGAAAGCCAAGGTTCAGGAATAGCTAATAAAAACAAACAATAAAAAACATATATATATAATTGAAATAATATTTTTACCGGTTTATAAATAATTACAAACAATCTTAAAATCCGCAGAAGTACTTTTGGTTACTTTCTAACCTGCCTCAACTGCCATTAAATTTAAAAACCAAAAGCGGAAGCAAACATCATCAATTCAAATTCCACGAATCTCGTATTTTAATGTTAGAAGCTTGTCGATTTATTAAATGCGTTTTATTCCTGTTTATAAAAATTGCCTCTTTAATTTTTCTTTTACTATGGTTTCTCTCTTCATGAAGAATTTTCACATTTTCTCTCTTCATTTTCATGAAGAGAGAAACCATAGTAAAAGAAAAATTAAAGAGGCAATTTTTATAAACAGGAATGAAATGCATTTAATAAATCGACAAGCTTCTAACATTAAAATACGAGATTCGTGGAATTTGAATTGATGACGTTTGCTTCCGCTTTTGGTTTTTGAATTTAATGGCAGTTGAGGCAGGTTAGAAAGTAACCGAAAGCACTTCTGCGGATTTTAAGATTGTTTGTAATTATTTATAAACCGTTAAAAATATTATTTCAATTATAATTACAATATTGTTTTTAATTAACGGATATTTTATTTATTTTATATATATATATATATATATATATATATATATTGTGCCAGACCATGTATAATGGCCACACACAAAATGGCTGTTGCTGAAGATTCAGCACAGCTAAAATTTATCATATTAAAATTGTAATTTTAACAGATCTATTAAATCATAATTTAGATGTGTATTTGGAAGTATTTATATATGACATATAAATAAGTGGGTTTGGTCTATATTATATTCCTATTTATACCCCCAGTACAAGTGTATGTAGTATATGTGTTAATAATTTTATTCGCACAGCAAATCTATATCATAAAAAGAAAACTACGCTTGTAACATTTGTTTACATGTGGAACAGTTTTGTTTGTATTTAAGTTTATTATCACTTGTAATGTTCCGATACACGTATATAGAAATGTATTTTTTTTTCTAAAAATTGTTTAAATAGAATTCAAATTTTGTACTTATTAGAATTTAAATTTTATATTTATTAGAATTAATTAATATTAATTTATCAAGAAAAAAACCTTTTGTCAATTGTAATCTACTTTTAGCAGAAGAAAAATGTTTTGTATTAAAAGAAATTTGTTCTGGTTGATGATCATGGATAAAGATAAAATCACAAAGTTGATTTTATCTAAAAGAATGTAAGCACAATGGGTGGTGCAATTAATCAATATGGAAGCTATACAATTTCCATTAGAGAAAATCATACTTTAAGACATAAAAAGTGAAAGAATGTAGGTAAATTAATATAAAAGTATAGTTTTTTGTTGGCTGATGAAATAGCTCATAGGGGATATTACAATTGGACTAATTGGGCTATATGTGCTACTTACTTGGAGCATTGAGGTCAGCTGTTCCTAGCTCATCAAAGTAGTCAGATGGCAAATGTTTAAGAAAATAAAAACTTTGTTTCCAGTTTGTCCCAGAAATAGGACGATCTATGTTTGCTAAAATAAGAGTTGGATCCAGCTTGTCTAAGTAATGGAATGGTATATGCTTGTGGAAAATAACAAAGCAGAAAGAAAGGAGAAATGATACATGTTTGCTAAAAAAAATATATAGTTGTATCCAGCTTGTCTAAAGAACAGAAAGAAGAAAGGAAATTTGAAATTAGACATTCGGATATGGGGAGTATCATTAAATGGATTTTAGAAAAGTTATCAACAATATGAATCCTCTCTCCATTTAATAAACAAAAGAATCATATTTGGAGAACTTGAATTTGTATTTGACCTACGTGTGAGCATAATCTTTAGTCACAAGCATGCATTCATATAGGCGAGGTGTATAATAAAGTCTGACATGAAAGATATATATCTATGTGAAAATTATATTCGCAGATCCTATAATCAAGGAGATGTCATTATTGTTCATTTCAGTTTACTACAATATCATGGAGTAGACTTCTAGCAGCAGTACACCACCCGTTTGTCCCCGAAACCCGAAAATGCCATAGAAGAAATAGCAGACCCTGATGGAAGAAAGATTCTCATATGTGTATTGGTGAAAGGAAGCCCTATCTGCCCTATTGAGTAGCCATGTGGTTCATATTGAAGTTTAACTTAATGAAAGTACAAGTTCAGATGAGTGTATATAATTTTTTTATATAAAAGTTTTTTTATATATATATAAATAATTACTTGATTTTTATTTACTTGTATATTATCAAGATTGACCTTTGTATTTAATTTTTTTTGTGTGTGTAATATATGATATTTGCTGCATACATTTGATTTCTGAATTTATTACTTTAAAGTGGGGAAGGGGTATAGACCACATCCATTGTGCAATCCTTTAAATATTTTTTTTATATATATGCATTTGTTTCTGTAAATGAATTTTTAATTTACTCAGGTAATATCTCATTCATATTATATTTTCATTATTTGTGATATGAACTGGATTAAATTATTTTTTAATATATGTAATTGGTGGAGGGAGATATAAAATAATCTGGCAATAATAAATAGTAAATTTCATAGTTAAATCATTTACTGTTTTCTTTACTTAGTTTTGAGGCATTATTGATTCATTAGCAGATAGGATTGTAGTTATTTAATCAAAATGCTGACCCACTTAGTAACCTGAGATGTAAAGAAATCATATAATGAGCTAGACAGAGGTAACTTACTGGGGAGTTGGATTGTTTCATTTATTCCAGTCCAAACTTATTAAATTATTAATATACGATAATGATCATTCATATTTGTACACTCTCAAGAGAGAAAAAGGAGAATAAACAATGAAGTTCTTGAGTGAGGATGGCACAAGAGGCTGAATTAAAATATGTCAGTTAAAGGTGTACAAAATCTAAAAAAATGATCAATGTTTAGTTAATCAGTCGATTATGGGATAATTTAACAGAGAAGACTTCGATTGACTTACTTTTAGGTTGAATCTACTTCTTCTAATAATTCTTATGAAATATTTATTCATATTTAACCAACAATATTTACAGAGAATTATTATTGATTTTCCATTTTGCAACATATGTCACTTCATGCTCGGTGCGTATGTGGTTTCTAGGTGTATAAGACCTGGGTGGGAACATGGGGCCATTTTCTGTACCAGTTCGTAATTCTCACCCAGGTCTTATACACCTAGACCTGGGTAGGTGGAGTTTCGAACCAGTACAGAAAATGACGTCGAAAGTGTTAGGTATGAACAAGATTTAAAAAAACTAAGTTAAGTAAAAAAAGGATGGTTGTAAATGATATATAGTTTTAGTAATTAGTTAAGAGTTTTTGTGTGAAAATTTATTAGCGTAACCAAAATAAATAATAGCGAAAATAGAAGGGAATAACTTTATTGGTACTACGGCGTATAGTTAGAAGGGGCATTTGAAAATTTTATATATTATTACATGTGAGAGCAATTGTTTATAGAAATCAGATAAATGTGCTGAAAGGAAAGAGCGATTAGTAAGGGACAATGTAATGTGTGATGCACTGCGTATCTATTATACGAAATGAAATACAATTTTTTTTTGGAATTGAATTAATAAACATTAGTATAAAGATAGTAGAAATAAGATAGAATATTTTCAGCTTCAAGTTAAATAAATTAAACCGATAAATGCTTACGAGAGCATGAAAAAGCAATGATGGAAGAATTCGCAAACTTTGTGAAAAAGGAAGTAACTAAAATGTCAGAAGAGATGGAGAACAGAGAAGGCTAAACAAGAAAAAGAGATAATTCAGAAGAGGATGCACAAAGTGAAGTATTATGGGAAATAGAGTTAAAATTTCAAAAATTGGAAATGAAATATGATAAATCTAATCAAAATAAGGGGGATGATATAGAAGCAAATAAAATAGATAGACGGTCAATTAAACAGGACACAGAAATCAAGAACAAACAAAATATGATGGTTGAAATCATTAAAAAGGAACAAGACAACAATATTACAAATAGTGGAGATAATCTTGATGTTCCTGTAGAAAAGACTGATGGAAGTTATCAGCTACCACAACCAAATATAAACCAATTTTTAAAAATCTGTACATTTGAAGGAAAAATGGGGGAGGCTTCAGTGGAACATATAAGAAGTTTGGAGAATTACTTTCATATAAATAGTTAATGAAATCAGTAAATTGGCTATTTCCAGCACTCATCTTCATGGAGATGCATCAGCTTGGTGGAAGTCTTTATTTCACTACCCTCCAACCTTCAATCAATATAAGGACAGGATTATTAGAGATTTCTGGAGTGCAGAGCAACAGGAGACCATCCTGTATCAAATCATGCAGGAGAAATACAAAAATGGTATAAATGAAAATTTCTCAGTTTTTCCCCAGGCAAGTAGCAAGATTGTGGACTTTACATGCATGTAGTATGTCAGAGGACCAAATCTTTAGGATTATCTGATGTAATTTGTCCTCTCATGTCACACAGATGCTAGTAATAACTGGAGCAAAATCAGTTGAACAAGTAGCTTACTTACTAGACACCATATATGGGAGAGAGAGCAAGATGGAGTGGTAGGGAAGATGCAAGAAAATAGTAAAGGTACAGCCCAGCATTGGAATGTGAAGAGTGGGCTGTGTAAACACCTCGTTGAAAAGAAAATGTCAAATTTGGTCGGTTCTTGGGAAGATAAACTACCAGAATATGCACCACAGAGTTGTCCAAAAATACCTTTAGAAATTGAGGGGATTGAGGTCATCGCAATGTTAGACTCTGGTAGCCAGATATCAGTGATATCTGAGGAATTATACCAGAGAATTTTATCAGTAAACTCACAAATAGAGACCTTACCTTTAAAGGCGACACAAATCACCCTTGCAAATAATCGAAGAGCAAACCTTATACCTAAGCAAATATGGTTAGAATTAGTTATAAGTGGAAGGACAGTTTATCATGTATTTTTAATTGTGGGTAGTCTAATTCATGAGGTCATATTAGGGTTAGATTTCTTGTAAAAGAACCAGTGCATTTTAAATTAGGAAAAGGGAATAATGAGCTACTAGGTAGGTGACATTAAATTCTTGCCACCTCAGTTACCTAACTTGGGGGAAACCTGTTGTATAAATCATTCTATTTTAGATTTGATGCAAGAAAAAATGAGTGAGGTGAAGACAGCATCTAACAGGGACAGCAAAAGACTCCAAGGGGTATTTCAAGAGTATCATGAAATTTTTTCAGACAGCCAGGGAAGATCAGAGGATATCAACCGAAGATCAAATGGAAGCCAGGGAAACCTTTTCAAGCATAGTCATACCCAGTCCCAAATCAATTTAAAAAAGAAGTGGAGAAACAGTTAGAGTAGATGTTGAATGGGGACATAATTAGTAAATGTTTGTCTCCTTATTGCAACCCTTTGGTAGTGGTTAGAAAAAAAGATGGGTCGGTAAGGTTGTGTTTGGATGCCCCTCAGCTCAATAAGGTGACTATACTGGACTGTACAATCCCACCCTCAATACAAGAGTTATTAGGAAAATTTAAAGGGAAAAGAATATTCTCTACAATCAATTTAACTTCCAGTTACTGGCAGATAGAACTCCACCCGAATGATCGCCAGTATACTGCCTTCAGGTATGGAGGATATTCATACAATTTTAATCGTATGCCCTTTGGACTTATCAGCAGTGGTTCTGGGATGCTGCAATGCCTAGATTGTGTCCTATCATCTGATATCAAGAAAATTCTCACCATGTATATGGACAATGTAGTTATAGCATCTGCATCTATGGAAGAGCATCTCCAGCAGTTGGAACAGTTTTTTAGGGAATGTAAAAAAAAAAATATCCAAGATAAATTTAAAGAAGAGTAAAGTGGCTTCCAATGAAATCAAATTTCTGGGCCACTTGGTAGGCCAGTGAGGAATCAAGCCTTATCCAGATAAAATAACTGTGATTTCAGATTTCCCTAGACCTCAGACAAAGAAACATATAATTACTTCGATTCATTGAGACTATTGATATTTAAAGATATTAATTTATTTATGACATTAGTAAGATGATAATTGCCTAAGAAAAAGTGATGCAGATTAATTATTCTTGAAAATTTTATAAGTACTAATTTTAATATCATTCAGATATTTATACATCATTAACTATCTTGAATATTGAAATATTTGGAAGAATAATATTAGAATTTTCTAATCCTACGAGTATATATTTTTAAAGTTTGAGGAAAGAAATGAAACTTTTTTAAAAATTAAGTAAAAATGTCTTTATTAAATGGTAAAATAATCATAACATGTTATATATAAGAAAGGATGAACTTATGATACAAAAACTTATTATTGTTATTACTTTTATTTGAATTTTTATTCATATTTTCAAATTATGATAAATAATGATGAAAAGTGTGAAGAGTAGAAAAGAGAAGAAAAGAAAGTTCTTTTCTTTCAAGAAATTGTTGGTAATGTTTCTGCCATGTAACAATATACTTCCATAGAAATTTTGTGATTTTTTTTTTATTTCAAGAAGTTGAAGAAAATATTTTTCGTTGTATTTACTATAATATTACGATAGTACTAAGTACTTGTAATTATTTATTTTATAAGTTATTTTTTAGATAAGTACAATATTTAAAAAATTGTGTATAACAAAATTTAAATAATTTTTAAAAAAAAATTATAATTCTATAATGGAAAAGAAATGATATCCACAAGAGAGTGATAATTATAAAATATTATGGTTCAGGAAATGGGTTTAAATAAAATATAAGATATTGGTATATAATTTTAAGCATTGAATCAGATAAAATAAATGTATGATATTTATAATACATGAATTTATGTGAAAGTATATGATAAAAGATCGAATATATCTATTATAATATTAATGAGTGTATAAGCAATCTATAATTGGTCTCTTTATAAGTTAAAGATAACTGATTTATGAAAAATTATATCATAAAACTATTTGTTTGTTTTTTAGTCAATGTTAAAAAAAATTAAAGTAATGTCCAATGCATTTTCTCAAAAAAAAAAAAAAAATAAAGATTGATAATGATGAATTATAAGAAGTTAACTACTACAAATATCTTGATCAGATTATTACTAAGATGGAAACAATGAATGAAATTAATCATAGAATTGAACATAGTTGGGGTGTTTTTGGTAGAAATAATTTCATATCAAAAGGAAATAAGCCTATGTGTTTGAAAATGATGGTTTTTAATAAATGTGTTACCAGTTTTTACTTACAGATCTGAGATTTGGACACTTAACAGAAAGGTAATACAGAGATTTTAGACCACTCAACAATGTATAGAGAGATGCTAGGAATAACAAAAGATTAAAAATGAAATAAATAGGTGAGAGAACAAACAGTATTACTGTCATCATTAAAAGAATTAAAAGATTGAAGTGGAGTTGAACTGAACATATTACATGAGATGATAATAGAATGACAGTTGAAATCTTAAACTGGTTTCCAAGAGATTGTAAAAAACCTATAAAATGCCCCATGTGAGATTACTGAAGGAAATAAGGAAGGATGTTGGGGTGATATGAAGAAGAGAGGCTAGAGATCAAAGAAGATGGATTGAACTTGGAGACTTTAATCCAGCAATGTATCAATAATGATTGAAGATGATGATGACGGTGTATAAATGCAATATAACAGAACTCCCAGTCAGTAACTTGTATTCAGGTACAGAATAAAGAATGTTTCTTTATCTTTACATTTTATAAATACCTTATGTACGTTTGTGACATGTCTTTTTTCAAGTATAAGTATTCTGTTAAGTTACCTAACATTTAGGCATACTCACACATAAAACATCTTTTTTTAACCTTCCTACTGAAAGCTTATTATGAAAGGATGATTAAAGTAATGTTCAACGAATTTTCTCAAATGAATTAAAAGTTAACAGCTGCAAATAGCTTGGTCAGATTATTAATACAGACAGAAACATAATGAATAAAATTAATCATAGAATTAAACTTGGTTGGAGTACTTTTGGTAGAAGTAACTTGATACTAAAAGAAATATGCTTATGTGTTTGAAAAAGAAGGTTTTTAATAAATGTGTTTTACCAGTTCTTACTTATGGATCTGAGACTTGACCCATAATAGAAGAGAAATAGAGACTTCAGACCACTCAAAAGAGTATGGAGAGATGCATCTTGGGAGTAACAAGAAAAGATCAAAAATGCAATATATGAATAAGAAAACAAACAAGTGTTATTGACCTCATTGAAAAAATTAAAAGACTGAAGTGGAGTTGGCCTGGACATATTGCTAGATGAACAATTGAAATCTTAAACTGGATTCTAAGAGATTGTAAAAGACCCAGAAAGTGACCACATGTGAGATGGATAGATGAAATAAGAAAGTGTGCAAAGGTGATGTGAACAAGAGAAGCTAATGTTTGGAGAAGATGGATTGAATTTGGAGAGACCTTCATCCTGCAGTGGATTGATAATTGTTGTTCTTGTTGATGATGATGATGATAAAGTAATGAGCAAGAGAGATAAGCCCAGTTAACTCACTAGAATAACTGTACGTATAATTAACTATACATATAATTAAAAAATTCACTAGCATTATCAATAAGTAATAATCATCCATCATCATGAATGACCAATCAAAATAAATCAGCCATCAATCTGGTGATTGTATTTGAAATGGGTTTATTGTAGTTCAGGCTAACTATTTAGCCCTTGACAGCTTGGGCAATTATTTAAACATAATTTGGATGCACAAACTTAAGTGCTAGTCCATAGAATATATAACGATAAAAACAACAATGCTATGATATTAAACCATGCTGATCATCATCACTGTTTTGGCCACTAGTAGCATTAGTATACTGGCCAACTATAAACTTAAATTCTGTAACTAATCTAAATAAAAATGTAGTGCATGGACTTTAAAAACTATATGCATAAAACTAATATATACCCATTTCATATAATAGACTTATGCACAAATCTAGCTCAGATAATACAAGCTCTATAACTGTTACTGTGACCAAGAGATGATGCAGCATATAATATTCTAAAACTAGAATTAAATTCACTTGCATAATTTTGATTATTGAAATATAAGTTTATTATTAATAATAAAAAAATAAAATTAAGGACTGCAGAATTTGGCTAAACCTTCTTGTTTTAATTAACATAAAAACAAAATTTGCTATCACATTGTGATTTATATACATGTTGCAATAGGTTTACATAAAACACCTATATATCAGCATACAGACATGTGGTATAATAATTTAGAAACATTTCTGAATTGCACTAACTTCATAAAAAATTAACTTATCACATTTTAATGATACACATATAACCATGGATTTACATAAGACACATATATATCACCAAACAGATGTGCACTGCAATTTATGAACATATTAGAATTGTCATAAAATAATAATACAAATTTTAAGTTATCACATTTCTATGATACAAATGTTTCATACAAGGTTTACATAAAACATATATATATATATCATCACATAGTATAATAATTGATTAACATATTTGAATTATCAGATAAAAATAAAATAAATTTTAAGTTATCACATTTTAATGATACTTATACTTTGTACAAGGTTTACATAGAAGATCTATATATATCATTGCTTATACATGTGGTATAATAATTCATTAACATATTTGAATTTGCAAACCTATAAATGAAATTCATTTTCTTTCTTATAATACATAATGATAGATTTAACATATATGTATGTGTGTATGGAAGTGTGTGTGCATATGAATATTTATACCATTTATTTCAATTTTTCAAAATGATAAAATTATTTAAAATATCTTTTATAATTAATTTCATTTGGAAAATATATATAAAATTCACACATACATGCATGTATATATAAAAATATAGATAATATAAAGTAAAATTATTAATTAGCCTCTGTTTTATGGTCAATAAAAGTTTTTTCTTTTTCCTTCTTTTAAAAAATATATTACCCTTTGACATGTTACTGCTGTTTGATTAATTATAAACATCTTTAAAATACTCTACCAAGTTTTTTTTTTAATCTACTTTTTTTAAAAAAGTATCAAATTATTCATGAATTAACTCTTTCTTCAAAAGAAATATTTATTTGCTTTACTTTTTAAAAAAAATATAAATTTTAAATGTCTATTTTTTCAATAAATGATTTAAAATAATGTCATTTTCTCTATATATGTTACTTTTAAAATGTCATTTTAAAGAAATTATTTAAAATAACACCAACTGCACTTTATATAAATGTGATGTGGTATGTTTATCTGTGGTTCTTTGCATACAGACAAAGCATTATACATATACCAATTCTTCAGCAAGGTGAAAAACTCTCTCAGTAAGTGTCATTATTAGAACAGTCATAGTCCATGTAACTGTTGACATTCAATCACTGCCACTTAGACTTCAGGCCAGCCATCTAATACCATGTTGGCTATGGAGAACACAGGGAAGTTGGGTCTTCCTCTTCTAGGTGAATCCAAACTCCAGCATAATGAACTAGTAGTAGCCACTATTTTTAATTACATATCATAATAGCTTTGTATAATTCTAGAAACCAACTAACTATTCTTTTTGTCAACCGTTTTTATAGCTAGGGTGGGGTGGAAAAAATTTATTAACTCAAAAATGTTTTTTTATCTTTATCAATTTTTTTTAAATTTACTTTAATCCTTTTTAAATGCAACTTTAGAATTTTATTAGTATAATCTTTCACCTGATCGGCTCGTTTTTAAATGAGGAAACTTGACATCACTGTAAATCGCTTAGTTTTTGTACTACATTTACGGTTTTGACGCCATTTTTTAGAAGAAAAAAAGTTCTATAAGATACTGCCATCTATTGAATTATTTTACAAGTAAAAAATCAATAAAATGACCATTTATGTAAACAAAACAAAAGCACTGCCTTCTCACATCTTTTCTTGAATCTAATTGGCTGTTGAAATTTTGTAAACAAAAAAAATGGAAAAGCACTGCCTTCTCACCATCTTTTCTTGAATCTTATTGGCTGTTAAAATTTTTATATGGCTGCCAAAAAGTAAAGAGTTGTGAACAGTTTTTGTTTTATTTTGAAAATGATAAACGAATGTTTTAGAGCATTTTAAAGTATTTTTTGATGAAATACAAATGAAATACAAATTATTTTCATATAATATGCTAAAAATAAATATTATTTTACAAAAATAGTTAAGATTTTAGCAAGAATTATTTATTTATTGCAAAGTGGGAAGTAGAAATCATAACGTGGAATTGATCATTGAGGTTTCTTTTCATTTCAGCCATAATCAAAAATTTTTTAAATTATAAATTAAAATTTATTTTTGAACAAACATTCGTTCACTTTCATAATCTGACAAATTAGTAATATACTTTTTACAAACGAAACTAAAATGGATATATTTAATAAACGGTCAATATCTTTTGAAAAACTGATACATCAGTTTGTGAATTGGCCAATTAAAAGCTTTGAGTTTTACCTCCTGTGGTGAATGATGTAATCACTGCTTGAAGGGATAATCTACAAGCTTTATTTAAAAAAAGATTTTTAAAATAGATATGGGAATTTTTACAATTATTATTAGATCTATTTTAATGTAAAACATGCTTGTTTTAATTTCAAATAAAAATATTAATTGGACCTTTTTTTCTTTAAATATCTATTCCATAATAAAATTCTATTTTGAATTCAAAATTATTTAATTCTTAGTATCATTATTCCAGTGTACTTGCAGAAAGCATCTACAAAAATGTTTATTTCTACTTTTCCTTTCAACTTTATATATATATTGGTGAACACGCACTACTGTTATTGTATGCCATGAAACCCTTACAGTTACAATATTATATATATATATAAAACCAAACCTGCCTAACACTATACTAGCAAAAATAAAAATGAAAACCATAAAACAATACAATACTAGATTAAATTCAAAAATTTTACCAAAATCCTTTTACAACCATATATATATATATATATATATATATATATATATATATATATATATAGTAACATTATATATATTGTAACATTTTGATTGATTGGCTGTATTTAAATAGGATCTAAAACATATAACCAAAATTTAAAATTTAAAGAATATGTAATTGTAGTATTATTAATTTTTGATATATGATATGTATAAATAGCTTAATGTATAGAGTTTAAAGATAGATTTCTGTAGACATAGTTAGCACACACCTTTTTATTTAGTTATTTATATTATAAATAGTCATATATAAATTCATTATAAGATTTATTAAAAGTTACAATGGTAACAAATCAAATCTCAATTTATTTAAATAACAGTGATCCTATAAAAGGTGAATATATGATTATGTAAGCAGAATTCCAGAATATAAAAATAAAAAATATTTATTTTAAGATATTAATTTGTTTTAAAATAATAATATATTCTTGATATAAATATTATTATTAAATGTCTTGTTTAAAATCAATTAATATTACAATTATAACAAAACCTGTATTTACCTCTCACTAGACATGTATGTACTATCAAATATGTATGAGGCATATTAATATTTAATTAATTAATTCGACCTAAAAGATATTAATATTTAAACTTGTGGTCATTCTCGCAACTGTGATATATCCCCAATGTGTATTTATGGTCGTCCAAGGACACCAAGCGCCAAACTTATATGGATACAAGTATTACACGAAGAAGATATATCACCAACAAGAATACTATTTACGGAATGTGAGATTCTGACCACCAGCTAGCTCAGTCTCATGGTCAGGTGATGTCATAGCCATGAATAGCTATGAATGGGGTAAAGAGTTCACTTTTATTTCTATTTTTAAGTCTAAAAATATCTAAACAATCCTAAAACAAATAAAATGATTTTATAAACAATCAAACTGAGTCAGTACTTTACTTTCTTGATATATGTTTATTGAATAAAAAAAAATATTTAGCACTCTGTCATTTTTTCCTTTTTTTATCGCAATCATACATCATTCTCTCATAGATCTCACAACATATCTTAAGCAGCAAAAATCAATACTACGAAAGTTTGTATCATGTGACTTTTAACCCTCATTGCTTTCATACGTCCATAATGGAGCGACACTTTAAATAATCATAAAGTTATTTCACAAGTCACCTTTCACTGATTATAAAAACACAAAAATTTTTTTTTTTATAAAGAAGATTTTTAACAGATTAATAATAAGAGTTCTTTACCTGCTTTCCTGGGAATTAGCAGAAGCAATTTTTATTTATTTTATTTATTGTTCTATAGTTCCATTCCTCAGGTAATTAGGCCATTCAAGGTAACAATCTTAGATTTTTCTATGTCCGTTGGCTGATGAGGTTTATTTGAATCCACGCTGGAATTATGTCTTATTCGAGGTATCCTGGTTTTATGGAGGCAGCTGCGGTAAGTTGGGATCAGGGACTTGAATCCGATGCGGCTTTTCTTACCCCGACATGTCTGTTGAAACCACCATTATATAGTTTTAAATATTCACTCCTTGAGTTGTTTATTATTGTAGCTCTGCCGGAAAAAGATCCTATGTATTGTGGGTGGCTCACTTTTATAGCCCCCTCCATTGTTTCTAGAAGCTTCTTTTTACCTCACTTCCAATCTTCAAGGTGGAATAACCAGATCCATAGAAGTATGATAACTCATGTCATCATTTCTGTTTTAAATAACAGAACAATAAAATCCCGTTCTGCCGGAAAACTCTAGTTTTTCAACATGAAACAAAAAAAAAATCTTGTTTCTCTCTTTCCACTACTTAATTTATTTATACACGCATTTATCACACACGCATATATATCATTAAAAATGACAGAGTCCCTTCCCCCCATGTTTATGTATTTATAACCACCACCATGTAATAACAAAATTAAATATTAGATATATCTTTACATATATCTATGACTATCAATTAAATACTTTATTTGTGACTGGGTTCGAACGCATTCTGTCACAATACCCCCTCCTCCAAAAGCCTTCAAATACATTTGCATATTTTGAATGGCTCCTTTTGTATAACACTTATGTATTACCTGGTTCTTTGATTTTCCCTTTGTTTGCAAAGCACCAGGCAGGCTTTAATGACCGAGCATTATATGACCCCTTGATTCTGTGCCCAGTGTCCACCCAAAATGCATTATTCCCTTGATTATGGCAGATAGTGTATGGGCCTTCATATAGGTTGCAAAATTTGTGGCACAAGAACTTACCCAAATCACTGACATGAGGGGTTTTAACCATGACTCTATCCCTTACTTTAAATACGGGTGCCCTATGTCTCACTTTCTTTCCCCTTTGATGGCTTGCCTGTTGTAATGTCTGATATGCTCTAATGTGGTCACTCTTCTTGTCAATAGGTGGTTCTTCCATCCCTGGCACAAAAGTCTTTATCTGACATGGTATGTGCTGTACAAATTGGAGGCGAATTGGAGCGAACCCACTGGATTCATTTATGTTCCAGTTTATGAAATCCACCACTCGAGGAGTCCATTTATCCCAGCCTTTATGATTCGTGCCTGTTTATGTGTGAAACAAACACCCCAACTCCCTCATTCCTTGTTCGCAAAAGTTGGATTGCGGGTTCCTGATAGAGGTAAAATTATGACTAATCCCCTGTTGTTGGGTCCACTTGCACCATTCCTTGGACATGAAGGGAGTACCATGGTCAGACAATATGCTCTTGGGTTTTCCAGTCTCTGTAAAATGTCTGCTTTCTAGCATTTTGATGGTGTTCTTCACATTTGCCTGCACAATAGGATATGCTGACACGTATTTTGAGAATAAATCGTATGTGATGAGAAGACATTTTTTTTATTGAATGCCGGCAGAGGGCCATAAAAATCTAATGCTATCATTTCTTGCAGTCTATTTGGTATTATTGACAGCATGGAAACTGCATAATTCCGGTTTGCTGGTTTGGTTCTCTGTCAACTTTCACAATCCCTTAACATGTTCAAAACTGATGCACGATGTTCAGCCAGTAAAACCATTTTTGAACCAAATGCTCTGTTTTTAAGGCACCATAATGGCCATATAGTTGGTGGACATAATTTGTCACCTCTTTCTGCAATGTAGGAGGTATAACTGGTTTCCATTGCTCTGGATCATCATGTGTCTGGTACTGTAAAATATTTTAGTGAAGCTGGTACCTTGTTTCTTTTCCTGTCTTTGTTGAACCCCCATTTTTTGTTCCCTATCCTATTTGTTTGATTATCTCCCTTAATTGTTCATCTTGATGCTGCCAATCTTCCAAATGAGCCAAGTCCTCTTCAACCCTCTTGTTACTTACTATATCCATACTGGCAATATACAGGTTCTCCACATCCGGATAATCAGGATGGTGACCAGATGGATTCTGGCTCAAAATATCTGCCACAATATTCTCTGGATCCTTACAATATTGAACAGTATAATTATATTCCTGCAACAAGCTCCAACGAATCAACCGGCTGTTGGTGAGGTAGCTATGATTTATAAACTCGAGGCTCTTATGATCAGTCATTACGATGACTTCTGACCCCAACAAAAATGGATGAAACTTCTGAAATGCCCAGATAATCGCCAGCGCTTCCTTTTCTGTAGTGGAGTAATTTAATTCGGGCCCCTTGAGTAATCTGCTGATGAAATACAGCACTCCCATTTGATTTCCTTCCTGTATTTGTGACAGTGTAGCTTCCAAACCATACCCACTGCTATCTGTTTGTACGACAAATGATTTGGTAAAATCTGGAAAAGAAAGCATAACTTGTCTAATAAATCCCTCCTTTATGTCTTCGAGAGCCCTCTCCTGTTCTTGATCCCATTTCCAGGGTGTATCTTTTCTCAATAATCTAACCAAAGATTCTGTTCTTTCAGCCAATCGCTCATGGAATCGATTATAGAAGTTACAAAGACCCAAGAATGACTGTACCTGCTTTCGAGATTTAGGTTTAGGAAACTCCTTGATGGCTGATACCTTGTCCAAGTGGGGTTTCATCCCCTGATCTCCCACCAAGTGACCCAAGAATGTAACTTCATCTTTCATCATAGTACTTTTTTTAAAATTGATTTTGATACCCTTATTCTGATATTCCCGAAGAAACATCTCAACATCTTTTTGATGCTCCTCAATACTGGATGAGGCTATCAATACATCATTGACATACATCGTTATGCATTTTTTGATCTCATCCGCCAACACTTGGTCCAGACACCTTAACAAACCTGCCTTACTATTTATGAGCCCAAATAACATTCTGTTAAATTGGTACGAGTATCCTCCATACTGAAAAGCTGTATATTGCCTGTCCTCTGGGTGGAGCTGGATTTGCCAGTAACTGGCTGTCAGGTCGAATGTTGAGAATACTCGCTTACCCTTGAATCCTCACAATAAATCATGTATCAGAGGTGGAATGTTACAGTCTGGAATTGTTGCCCGGTTCAATTGTCTCACATCCAGACATAATCTAATAGCCCCACTTTTCTTCTTAACCACCACTAGAGGGTTACAATATGGTGATGAACATTTAGATATTTTTTCCCCATTCTCTCATCTCGTTTACTTGTTGTGACCTCCTCCCTATATTGGTGTGGCACAGGGTATAAGTGTGATTGCAAAGGCTGGTCCTGCCTCAGTTTGATGCGTTGTTCAAAACCCAGTATTATGCCTGGTACTTTTGAAAATACTTGATGATATTGATATAATGTCTGCCTGAAAGCCTCCTTCTCCTCTTTGTTTGCCATGATTATCTCCTGGATTTTCTTTTCAATATTGCTCTCTTTCCCTTCTGCCCTTCTGTCTGGATTACTCCTATTGATTGACGTAACTGTGCTGTAGTAAACTTGGTGGCTTCCCCTTCACATGTGAACCAACTGGTTTTAAAATCTATTGCACATCGATACCGTTTCAAGAAATCTGTTCCTATCAATATGTCATGTACCAGATTTTTCATAATTAGAAAGACATGAGGAAATAGTTTTCCATTGATATGAAGATCCATCCATACCTGCTTGGGTTCAACCCTAGCCATTTTATTATTTGCCATTTTGATTTGGATGGGCTTAATGGGTAGGGTCCGTATGCTAGTCTGACAGCCAATAAGTTGTGTAAACACTTCCTCAGACATCACAGAGATCTGGCTGCCAGAATCCACCAATGTCTCAGCCTGCCTCCCAGCAATCTCTATTTTGATTTTCAGACAGCCCACACTTGCATATTTAGGAATCCATTCCTCATCAGAACATATCAGGTTTCCCATGCACCTTTCTTCCCCCTTCCGGTCCCAGTTTTCTTCTTTCATTTCCTTCTGCCACTGTTCACTGATCTCTAATTGTCCTAGTACTCTATCAACCTCCTTTATACTTTTCCTTGATGTATTCCCTATGCTTATCATTACTTCGCTTGGCAAATTTCTGCATACAATCCTTAAAATGTTTTTTTCAGAAAAATTACATGCCTCTAATTCCCTTAGTTGTGCCACCTGACAACTGAAAAACTGGACATGTGTCTCTTCCCCTTCCTCCTTAAACCTTTTCTGAATGATATGGGCTTTGATCCATTCCTAAAGTTCCTCACTCCAAGAATGTTTTGTTTATTGTCCTCTCATACTCTCCAAATGTCTTTGGCTTCATCATTAGTGACCTCCACCAATCCCAGGTGTGCTCCTGCAAGTGGCTGTGGGCCACTATTATTTTATCACTTTCTCCCATCTCATATCTGTAAAAGTATCTTTTTAAGCTTTTTAAATGTTCCTCGGGCTTTTCTCCCCTTTTCCCTTTGAATATTTGTATTTTAACCATCTCATTTCCTTCTCTCTCCATCCTTATATATTATTTTTAATTTATTTCTTTGGGTTTTCTATCTCCGGTTGGACATCTCGGACCCACTCCCCCATCCCAGCACCCTGCACTGACCTCCTGTTAGCCATTTTACTCTCGAAACCTTATCCACCAACCAACAATAATCACGGATTACCTATTCTTGGACCACTTCACTTCCTTTATTTAAAATGATCCGAGCGATATATATATGCCAAACAAATGCACTTTAATCTATTTACAGTGATTCGCGTTTGAACCATCTCTTTATATATACAAACGTTTTCCCGTAATAATCCAACTAAATATCACTTTGATAACGAAATTAAAAAGAAGACACAGCATAATTTTAGTTTATTTAAACTAATTGAGTGATATATATACAAAACAAATGCACCTCAATCTATTTAAATGGATTTGCGTTTGACTTCTCTATTTAAAAACCTATAAACGCTTTCCCCGCAATACTATAAACAAATATCGCTTTGCTAACGTATTTCTAATATCTCATAACTCTCCCCATCCACTCTACTTCTCTTCGAAGCCCTTTAGTTGGGATGCCATTATAACAAAACCCGTATTTACCTCTCACTAGACATGTATGTACTATCAAATATGTATGAGGTGTATTAATATTTAATTAATTAATTCGACCTAAAAGATATTATTATTTAAACTTGTGGTCATTCTCACAACTGTGATATATCCCCAATGTGTATTTATGGTCATCCAAGGACACCAAGGGCCAAACTTATACGGATATAAGTATTACATGAAGTAGATATATCACCAACAAGAATACTATTTACGGAATGTGAGAGAGATTCTGACCACCAGCTAGCTCAGTCTCATTTGTTGGGTGACATCATAGTCATGAGTAGCTATGAATGGGGTAAAGAGTTCACTTTCATTTCTATTTCTAGGTCTAAAAATATCTAAACAATCTTAACCCAAATAAAATGATTTTATAAACAATCAAACTGAGTCAGTACTTTACTTTCTTGATATATGTTTATTGAATTAAAAAAATAATAATATTTAGCACTCTGTCATTTTTCCCTTTTTTTATCGCAATCATATGTCATTCTCTCACAGATCTCATAACATATCTTAAGCAGCAAAAATCAATACTACGAAAGTTTGTATCATGTGACTTTTAATCCTCGTGCTTTCATACGTCCAAAATGGAGTGACACTTTAAATAATTATCATAAAGTTATTTCACAAGTCACCTTTCACTAATTATAAAAACACAAAAATTTCTTTTTTTATAAAGAAGATTTTTAATAGATTAATAATAAGAGTTCTTTACCTGCTTTCCCGGGAAGTAGCAGAAGCAATTTTTATTTATTTTATTTATTGTTCTATAGTTCCGTTTTTCAGGTAATTAGGTCATTCAAGGTAGCAATCTTAGATTTTTCTATGTCTGTTGGCTGATGAGGTTTATTTGATTCCATGCTGGAATTATGTGTTATTCGAGGTATCCTGGTTTTATGGAGGCAGCTGCGGTAAATTGGGATCAGGGCTTGAATCCGATGTGGCTTTTCTTACCCCAACATGTCTGTTGAAACCGCCATTATATAGTTTTAAATATTCACTCCTTGAGTTGTTTACTATTGTAGCTCTGCCGGAAAAAGATCCTATGCATTGTGGGTGGCTCGCTTTTATAGCCCCCTCCATTGTTTTTAGAAGCTTCTTTTTACCTCACTTCCGATCTTCAAGGTGGAATAACCAGATCCGTAGAAGTGTGATAACTCGTGTCATTATTTCTGTTTTAAATAACAGAACAATAAAATCCCGTTCTGCTGGAAAACTCTAGTTTTTCAACATGAAACAAAAAAAAATCTCGTTTCTCTCTTTCCACTACCTAATTTATTCATACATGCATTTATCACACACACATATATCATTAAAAATGACAGAGTCCCTTCCCCCCATGTTTATGTATTTATAACCACCACCACCACGTAATAACAAAATTAAATATTAGATATATCTTTACATATATCTATGACTACCAATTAAATAATTGTGACTGGGTTCGAACCTATTCTGTCACACAATCTATTAAACTTTTAATTATATTTTAAATTTTAAGTTTCAAAGTTATTTAATTTAATCAGTTTTAAAATATTTATTTTTAAATAATGTAGACAGAAAAATAATTGTGTAAAAAAATTGCTAGTTCATTTTGAGACACTGACCAATAAAATTAATTTAAATTAATTTTCTGATGTCACACTTGAAGTGTCCATAAGTATAACTATACACATTAAGACACAATGTTTTTAAATAATTAGAATAGCAAATAGTCTGCAACAACTCTATTTCTACAGTTCACTAATGTTCATTTCCCTCGAAGTACATTCAGGCTGGCTGCTACAAAAATGGTTCACAATGGGCAAGGTTTACACACACCTTGACCTCAGTCCACTTTAGCTGCACACAAATGCTTTGTAGTAGGCAATGCGACTGGCCTTAAGCTCCTTACAGCTTCTGTCTCTGCAACAGTCTATCAGTATCTCCACTTGAAAAATGCTGGAAACTCAAATCTTTATTCAGCTGCTATCCAAATGGTTTCCTCAGGTTATAGTCTCCCATTCTTTGTGGGATCTTTCAGCTATACCCATGGACTACATTTCCACTGAGTGCTGTACATTAACCAAAAGCACTGACATGAGATATCTCCTACTGGAATTGAACAGGAACATCTACTGGAGATGCACTCAAATACTGCCTTGATGTAGTTGTTTCACAGTCTTTTTATAGCTTTCTGATAACTTCAGCAATCAATTACATTGCCCAATAAGGTAAGGTCTCTTATCTAGAAATATTTGCAATCAGGAAATATTTCTTGGAATTATCATTCGCCATTACATTAATGCCTTAATTAAACTCCTCAGTTATCAGTGCTCAATCTAAAAACCTCTCAAATAAATACTAGTTTTTCTGGAGTGCATAAACTTGTATGCAATTTTTTTACAAAATACAACAATACTGTCTAAAATATACAAGGTAAATAGCAGACAAACTTAAAGTGAAATTTATTAAAAGTAAGAGTGAACATCTGTTTCACTAATTTTTTTTTAAATTATAAAAATTTTACTATACTTTATTTTTTAAGTAAGTTAAAGTGATTCATAACAAGTTGCATATTGGTAAAATATATTTTAAAAGTGGTATATAAAGATAATTGAGTAAGTCAATCAAAGTTTTTTTTATCAATGATCTAATTAGTCTTGGATGTCAATCATAATTATAATGACAACTAATGGAATTTTAAATGAACAATTAAGTTTATTATCATTTGGGAAAACAATGAAAAAACAGGATAAACTACAATCACCTAAAAAGTACAGCTATTGTCACATAAGAGAACATTTGTTTATCTCTACAAGATTAATTAATTTTATTATTAAGTTATCTATGAAGAGGAACTTCTATAAAATACAAAGCTATAATTTTAATCAACTTATAAAATTAATTTATAGAACTTTAAAATAATAACTTAATGATAAAGTTATATATCTATTTAAAATAATTCTTTCTTACATTAAAATAACTTATATTCTCATTAAATTTGCAAATTACAAAGAATATTTACTATATAATTAATGGATTATAAAATTACTATGAGAACAAAAAGATTTACTGGTACATTAGTATTATTCAACCAATGACGTATTACACTTACCGATTTTCCTTCTGGTAGATGTCGTCGATGATAACATGACAATATTGTCACGGTAACCAAGACCCTGACATGATTAATTGATGGGAGAGTCAAGTTTTTGATTTTTTTGACCCACAAGATTTAAAAATCGGAGAGCTTTGGGAAGTTCGTAATTTGTCTGTCTATTGTGATTTTGCTACCCATGGCATTTCTTTGAGATCTGTATATTTTTCACAATGTGATATTTTTTCTTTGAGATCTGTATATTTTTCACAGTGTAATTTTTTCTTTGAGATGGCTGAACCTACCAGATTATGGAATTTGCCAAGTACTGAGGAAGAAGTGATTATTTTTTTGGAAGACCATGGACTTCTCCCCCAAAAAAAACTATGTCAAAATGGCCATGAAATGAAAAAATATATTCACAATTCGGGACCTAATTCGGTGAAGCAATGGTGATGTAATTTGAAAGATTGTCTGTCCCAAATCATAATAAGAAAAGACACATGGTTCGAGGGCTCCAAAATTACTTTCATCACCGCTGTACGTTTCATATACAGTTGGTCCAAAGAATTAACATCCATAGCATTTTGTGCGGAGCAATTGTATATGGCTGACAAAACTGTTATGGATTGGAACAACTACCTCCATGAAGTGTGTACATGGAGATTATTAAGAAATGAAAGGCTTAAAATCGGAGGTCCCAACACAATTATTAAGATTGACAAAAGCCTGTTCACAAAGCAGAAGAACAATACCAAAAGAGTCCTGTTACCGCAATGGCTGTTTGGTGGCATATGCAGAGAGACTATGAATGCTTTATTGTAATCATTAGAGATAGAAGGGTGTCCACTCTCATACAAGGAATTTTACAAAATGTGCACCAAGGCTCAACCATTTACAGCGATTGCTGGAAAGGATATAAGAGTGAAGAGTTAGCTGAGGCTGGATACCAACACCATCAAGTTAATCATACATACAACTTCATAGACCCCACAACTGGTGTACATACACAAAATATTGAAAGGTTGTGGGTTTTGGTCAAATGGCACAATAAAAAACACAGAGGGACAGCACATCAGCACCTAGACTCATATTTGAGTGAGTTTATGTCGAGGTGGTCATATAAAGGTGATCCTTTTCATGTGATTTTGGAGCACATATCCCAATTCAGTCCACCATAGTGAACGCTATTTGTAAGTAATTTTCATTTTGGTTTCTAATAAATAATGTCATTTCAATGTATATTATTTTATACAGAAAGTTTTTTTATAATTAATTATATTATAATTAAATATAGACATTAAGTAATCCAAATTTTTGTTAATATTTCTGTAATTATCAAACTTACACTTAATTTTTTTTAATTTCTAAATAATTTTTTTTTTTTTAAAAAAAATTTGCAATATATAGTACCTTTTTAAATTACCAAATCCATGTAAAAGTACGACATTTTATAAATCATATTCTCCAAGGTCGCCATTAATGCCAGATTCGCATTAAATCAGGGAAAGTGTTCTTTATTTATCTATTTATTTTAAATTTACAAAAAAAATTTTGTTAATATTTCTGGAATTATCAAACTTACACTTAATTACTTTTAATTTCTAAATAATTTTCATTTTTTTAAAAAAAAATTTGCAATATAGAGTACCTTTTTAAATTACCAACTGCATGTAAAAGGTTGCCATTAATGCCAAATTTGTATTAAATCAGGGAAAGTGTTCTTCATTTGTCTATTTATTTTAAATTTACAAAAAAATTTGCAATATAAAGTATCTTTTTAAATTATTAAATTTACACTTATTTTTTTTTTCAATTTCAAAATTATTTTGACGTATATTATGTATGTATATGCAATGTACCATTTTCATGCAAGTGAATTTTTTTCCAATTTCAAAATTATCTTGACGTATATTATGTAATGTATATGCAATGTACTATTTTCATGCAAGTGAATTTTTTTTCAATTTCAAAATTATTTTGACGTATATTATGTACTATTAAGTCATATATACTATTTTCATGCATGTACATTTTTTTTTTATTTTGTATTTTTTTCAGGACCAACAAACATGATGGTGGTCATTATCTGCCCGACGGTCATCTTTTACCGATCATCTTTAGTATTTTCCAACCAATGATGTATTACCCTGAAGGCATATAAATCACATGATCTGTGTCTTTAGTATTTTCCAAACGATGATGTATTACCCTGAAGGCATATCAATCGAATCTTGCGATCTTTAACATACCAGGTTCATGTGTACTGCAGACAAATTTTAGCGATTGTATTTGTCTGCAAATCACTTGGAGATATTATCTTAAAGATCAAAAAATCAGACTGACATGGCTTCAGGGTAATACGTCATCGGTTGGAAAATACTAAAGAACTGATTTACTATCTAATTAATTAGTTATAGAACAGTTTAATAAGAATATTTATATTTTTTATGAGATAAAAGACTTATAAAGATGAAGTATATTTTTTATCCTAGCAAAAAGAATTATCTTTTAATAAGAAAATGCTAAAAGAAATAAAAAGCTATCAAAAGAATTGTTTTATCTTTTATAATGACATATATTGTAGAAATGATATATATTATTAGAGACTTGAATGAATTTATTTATGTGTAGTTAAAAACTATGAAATTACTTAGTAAAAATAAAGGAAGAAAAGTTCAAGTAAAGTTTACTTATAAAATGACTTTATATATGCCAAAGTTTATTATTGCAAAATATTAACATTAAAATCATATTTGATATTCCCTAAATTATTTTATTATTATAGTGTTCCAGAATTTTAATGCACATTTCATTTTTAAAATGTCAAGATCTAAGGATGAGATAATGACACAATGAGTACAAAAACTTTTATCAAGTTTTTGTTTATGATTTTTTTTATTAAAATGTTTTACTTGAAGTTATATGTGTTTTGCTAGCAAGGGGAGTGGAGAGTCAACAGCTTTCCAGGAAGCTTTAATCACTGTTTGTTAACATGGTGATATTGGACAAGGAGGTTGAATAAAATTTCTTCTAAAAAAAAAGATTTTTTAATTTCTGATTTTTATTATTATTTTTAGATACAAATATATAATACTGTATGGTTGTAATAAAACTAATTTAAATCATTTTATATTTATTTAGTCTTTAAGATTAAAATGAGTTATTAATATTATTACTACTCATTCAATTTTGAAGAATGAAGTGTGTGCTTATAGAACTAATATGGAAAACATGAGTTATAAAATAAAAGTTAATGTGGGTAATGTAGTAATTTAAATTTATGTTATTTTGGTAGGAATAAAGATTAAAAAATCTGATTGTGGTAAAACTGTCTTAAATGAATTCAGTAATTCATTATAGCAATGTATATTTGATAATTGTATTAAATGAGGATGATGAATCAAGAAATAGGATTCTATTTAAATAAATATGAGTATACCATAAGAGTCTAATGTGATATATGAAATGGAATGAATGTTAAAGTGGAAAAGTGATTTATGATCTCAATCTTTGTAATGGAAAAAGCATAATATTGACATTTGTCATAATAGTTATTTGTTTTGTAATGTGTTCTATAAAATTTATCAATGAATACATGATAGGAAGATAAGATTATATTATTAGACAAGAGGAAGTTAATAAACATAAATGCTAAAGATATATAGTGTGAGAAGAATAAGTTAAAACTCCAGGATAGATAAAATATCCTAAAGAACTGATAAGAGATTTTAGTGGGTTTATCAATGTAATACCCATGTTGTTGTTATAAGGAGATAAGAGGATTTTCCAAGGAAACATGAATGTTATATTCCATAAGAGCTTGATAAATAAACTAGGATATATTGGGGTAGAATCGTTAAGAAAAAGTCACTATCTTCCAAATTACAACATGTCATACTTCATTTCAGTATTTTGGTACAATAATTTAATAAGACCTGTTTTCTTACCTATCAAGTTTTATATATGTTATTAGTATATATAATAGGTATCATAGACTGTCCAGCTATTCTTTTTGAATTTATAGTTTTTCCTCTAAGTTTTGTTAGAATGGTATCAGAGATAATAAGACCATACACAAAACAAATATTCTTGAAATCAATCAAGATATGAATAACTTATTGTTTAAAAATGGTAAAGGAAATCAAAATAAGAATGCAAATGTGAGTGAGAGAAGTGCTGAGTGCATTAAAAAATGAATGATAATTTTCATAGAGAGAATCCTTGATTCAATTATCTATTTAAATGTATTATTTTAAGATTACCAAAAACATAATTTCATTAGATTGTATTAATATGCTTTCATAATATTTTTAAATTTGAGTGATATAAAAGTATTATAACTTAGCTCAAATACTTTGAATTATAAAGGATTATTTAAATATGTTGGAGATAGCATGGAAATCACCCTTCAGGATGGACTCATGGATAGTAAAATTAGTTAATAATATAAAGGAAAGCATAAAAATTGGTAATAATAAATTTATTATTTTATGGACTAAATAATATAGATATAACTTGAATGTTTGAATGAAAAGATATTTTTTATTTATTGTAAATTTGTATTATTTAAATATTAATTTTGTGAATCAATTATGTTATATTTGATATTTATAATTGTTATTATAAATTGTTGTTATTGTTAGAATAAATAAGTATTTTAATTTAAAATTCAACTAGTAGCTTTATTTCTGTCTAGAATCATTTCTATCACAAAATCATATTATTAAAACACATAATGAAAACGAAATCATTACATAAAATATATTCATTGAATATTTTATTTATAGAAGTATTTTAAAGAATTGGAACTTGATAAATCAGTTATTTATTATTATGAAATTATAACTTTATTAAAGACTTATTTAATAATTTTGTATTTTATTAAATATGAAAACACCTGAAGACTTAATTAAAAATTGAAATTGAAAGTTATCATCTGTGTAGAGCATTAAAGAGTAATATTATTCCCAACAGTCGCATTCTTATTTTAAAATCTAGTTAAATTTATTGTATGGTATAAATTCAAATATTATTTTAAAATACAAGTTATTAAAAAGTCTATTATATTGTTTGCTTTTAAAAGATAAAATTAATATGGGTAAATTCTAATTAATTAGAGTATTTAATTGAGATAGATGATAGGAGATCATGAGTAAATTATAAAGCTTTTGATTATTTATTAAATGATTATTCTGTTTCATGATAATTATTTGTATAAGTAGGAGAGTAAATATTTATAAGCTTCGTAAATCATTTAATTTAGATTATTATTCTAGTTTGTTTGTAATCGTAAGTGTAATTACTATTTAGATAATTGGATCTCAACAAAATCGTCGTTATTCAACTATCTAATTATCAATAATTGTTATATTTTAGAAAAAAATAATCATGATTCCTGAAATATTCATAGGATAGCCTTCTGCCCTAAATTCATTATTATCTTTGCTATCCATCCATCCAACCCTTTTGCCTTTCCACCTTTCAAGTACTTACTAGCCTCAGTCAGTTCATTTTCTGTAAATCGTATACTCCCATTACTATATGCTCTCATGTTTGTTATTACTTCTGTCCTTCACATCTAACATGTTTTCTATATCCATTACATAGTGGTTTAAGACTATCTCTAATTCTTCTCTACAGCTACACTCTATTCCCTCACCATCTAGTAATACTAATTCTCTCTCCCCTAAATTCCTTCTTTTAATGTATTTCCAAAATTTTTTACTCCCATCTTTTCCACTTTTATTAATATCTTCCAACAATTTACTATTCAATTATCATCCTCTCTTTATAATTATCTATTTTAGTCAACTTCTTTTTTAAGTACTTTTCTCATTTAGTATTAACATCTTTTTCACTTTCTTTGTTCTTAATAGCACACTTATATTCTCTGCATGCTTTTTACTTCTCTTTTACACTTTTATTAACTCTCACTTTCCTATTATTTTCATTCTTCTGAATATTGTTACCTAAAACCCTATTTGCCACTTTTCTATTTCATCACACCAGTCTATATATTCATCCCCAACCTACTCTTCCATGATTTTTTCAACTTTTATTTTATACTCTTCTAATTTATTCTTATCATTTACTCTCCATCCACACCTTTCACTATTCTTTCTACTTTTATTACTATTTTTCATCATATTACTAAGCATTTCTATTATAAAGAGGTTATGATCACTATTACATACTCTTTCTTCATTATCAAACACCTTAATTTTCCATACTTTCTTCATACCCTCTTTCTCTATTAATATATAATCTATTGTATGGAATATATTATTTCTAGCCCATGTGTATTGTCTCTTATAAATATTTGATAAATTTTCAATGGTCAAATTCACTCTCTGACAAAAACCTTTCAAAAGTGGTCTATTCTTATTACTTACATCATCAATTTCTTTAATATGCCATTCATATCCCCTATATCCATTATTCTCTTCCCCTTATCTTTAAAACTCTGTATATCCTTAACTAAACATTCATATATGCTACTGTTCTACTCCATTATAGTTTGTCTATCTCCAGTAGCACACTATAGCCATTCTTGTCTTTCTATGCTTATCTCAAACCACAAATGTTTCTGACATTTAACAGTATTTAAATATATTTTTGACATAACTCCTATACCACAACCCCTTTTTTCTTTTCTATTTATATCCTGCCATACCAAGTTTTCCAGAATACATTCTTCTTCTCTTAGATGTGTTTCTACTACTGCTAATACCTTAAGCTCTTCATTTTTAATTGCGTTGTTTAATTCCAGCCACTTCTCTGGTCTCCTACCACTTGCATATTCAAATATCCAATTTTAACAATTTCTTTCTTTCTTACTACCCTTTTATAAATTCTTTTGACTTTTTCTTTTCTATTACAATTGTAATTAGCATCTCATTAATTAAAACTGCCACCTATATAAAATTTCACAATCTAATATCTGAATATTATACGCTTGTGCTAAAAAAAATGCAAGTTTATATTTAATATTGCTTATTATTATCAATACAAATATCAAAACATAAGAACACATTGTATAATGAAATTGACTAGATGATACAATTGATAAGAATGACTGGTGAAATTTTGGAAAAAATTAAATTTCCTTCAGGAATATAAATTTCAAAACATATTTTTTCTCTCATGGATATAAATTTTCCATGGCCTCATGATTGGGAAGTCAAGTTGCAATAGTAGGTCAGAAGCATGGTGCCAAATTATAACTGTAGATAAGGAGCATATCAAGATACTCCATAAATGAAAATCCAAATTGTATTGGTAGGTAAAATCTACTATTAAAAATGGATTACATTACATTGACTATCAATTATTTCTAAATTATGAGTGTCATGCAAGACATGTTGTTTACCATTACATATTCATGCATCCTCTGCCCACATTGGTACATTAACTTGAAGTCAGCACACTAGTACTTCAAATTATAAAATAAATATTAAATGTTCTGATGATGAAAATAAAAAGAACATGATGAATTAATCTTATAAATTCATCATAATATCTGTCATTGGTAGATAAGATTAAAAAAATGTATAAATGAAATTGACACCAATGACCATCATGGCAATTAATAATATAAATTTATTGCAGAACATATATAAATAAAATATAATACAAAATTAAATTAACAATGAAACAATAAATAACTATCTGATATGTACAACATGCTACATTTTGATTTTATTTATTCTTAATTGACTATTCATAGTTTTTTTCTTACAAATAAACAGATAAATAAAAATCATTGAAAATTATTTAGATTAGCTAGAAATAAATATATGGTCCCAAAGCTAGAAAATATGCATACATGTAAAATAAAGTTCAAATATTTTCAAAAGAATAATATATATTTTGGTCACAGATACTAATTACTGCAATTTTGCATGTTTGCTTAACATCTATAATTTATTTGATTTGCTAAATATTTCAATTATAAAACTGAGCAGAAATTTTATAGTAAACTAACATTAATATCATAAAAAATCTTATAAACTATGGAGATGAATATATCTTTTAAATATTGTATAAAATATTTGCTCTATCACGTCATTCAATTTTATTCTCTTTAGAATGGAAAATATCTTTGTAATAATAAAAATATATATAAACCACTAAACATCACATGATCACTATCTCATACTAGCACATAATTGTTATTAAACAATTCAAAACAGAGCAAAACTCTCCATAGTGCTCTCAGATGCAAAGCTCCTCACTGATGAAGGCCACAAGCCAGAAACTAGTCTGGGGATATTGGATGAGTAGGCACTAGATAGGGATTTTATGCACAAGCCTTCTGGCATCCATTGATTGCTCTTGTTAGCTAGCACAAGATGGCACTACTATACGGAGAGTTTTGGTTTGTTTTGAAAAATATATATACTTCTCATCTTGCTTTTATATAAAATATTTCATTTATATCTAGCTTTTATTTAACATATAAAGTACTGCTATATTTTTTAGCAACATTATTATGCATAGTGCATCACATCATCATAAGTAAAACATCTATTTCTTTAAGCTTATATCATATACACAATGATACATTTTCTTAATCCATAAAAATTGAAGTCTTGTTCTTCAAATATAAATTTCTACCCAAACTGCAATATCATGACAAACAATTTTTTTTTTTACCAATCTATATAAAATAAAAATATCTTCTCAATTTTACAAAATAAAGTATGGCTATATTTTCTTGAACAAACTGTGCAATATTTGAAATAAATCATTGTGTATACAGATTTTCAGTGCATTTTTATCTCACAGAGTCACTAGACTAAACATATAAGTTAGTTCCATGTGAAAGAACTTATCATATTTCCACCACAGAAAAAGTGCCAGATGAATAATATCTGCACTTATCAATGAAATATAGACACCAGAGGTTAAATTCCTAGTTTATTATAGTTAAATATCTTTAGAATTACTTGAGATAAAATATTTAATTTTGCTTATTCAATGGATTATATTTATTAATTCAATCTGTGAATTATTGAATATTGTTATGGCAAAGAAATATATTGTTGATAATGCACCAATTATCACAAGTTTTAAAAGAGAGTATAGTCAAAACACTTTGATATCTTCATTAAGCATGATTGAGGAATAAAATTTTGGGAAAAGAAAGTAGTGATATATGATGAAAATAGAAAATAGGGTATGAAGAAATAAATCCATATATTTGGGTTGAAATAAGAGATCAATGCACGAGATAATTTTATGCTAGGAAGAGTGTAATGCAATATAAGAAAATAGTTTAATTACTAAATAATCATTTATACTTTTAAAGGAAATTGTCAAAGTATGTATATAGGTGTGTGTGTGTTAGATTGAATATTTTTGTGGATTTATTATGATGCAAACAGAGTAAAGTGTGGTAGCATTTACATGTAAATACTCCCATACCATACTTTGTTTACCCACTCACACACACACACACACACATATATATATATATATATAATCAAAACCACCCCAAATCCAAAATTCAACCAGACCAGCATAAAAATAATATTAAAACACTACCAAAGGTTTCACTGCTACAAGCAGACTTCTCAAGTGTAAAGAACTACAAAAACTACACAATATATATAATATTAAACATTACCCACAAATCCATTCACTTCCCATCCAACCTTAATATTAAAAAAACTCATAAATAAATTAATTGCTTCAGAATAATAAAGATTCTTTAATTCTTCTTTTAATTTCATTTCTCTCAAAGAAGACACCCTTAGCTTTATCAAAATCAATAGTGTGGCCTGTATCTTTTTCATGGACATACAAAGCAGAACTAAGATATCTATTTTTAACTCTACTTTTATGAACCTTTATTCTTTCATTTAAACTCCAACCACTCTGACCTATGTAAACCTTCTTACAAAATAAACAAGGAATAAAATATAAATAGTCTTTCTATCAAAAATTTCTTTTGTATTATTTAATAAATTATTCAATGTAACACCCCTTTTCCAAGCAATTTTCTTATTTCTAAACAATTTATTATTTCTGCATACAATTTTATAAAAAGACAATTTAAATGGCAAAGAAATAAAATCATATTTTTCTTTAACCTTTACATCCTTACAAACATTACTATTAAATAAAATACTTTTAACAAATTTATCAGAGTACCCAATTGTCAAGTAATCTTTATAAAATTGATATTTCTGAAACAAAGCTACCCCACTAGAATTATTTAATTTATTATTCCTATGACAATAATTGCTTAAAGCAGTTCTTTTAATATTAAGGGTGGATGGGAAGTGAATGGATTTGTGGGTAATGTTTAATATTATATATATTGTGTAGTTTTTCTAGTTCTTTACACTTGAGAAGTCTGCTTGTAGCAGTGGAACCTTTGGTAGTGTTTTAATATTATTTTTATGCTGGTCTGTTTGAATTTTGGATTTGGGGTAGTTTTTATTATATATTGACTAGTTTAGCTTTATGCTTGCAATATTTATATATATGATATGGATTTATTCATTCAAGATTATTATTAAAACTGATTACTATTTAATTTTAACTTGTGTGTCCTTCTAAAATAGGTTCAATTAAAATTTAACATTAAATTCATTTTTTCACAATTTAACATTATATAGAACTTCTTAGATGTTTTTATGCAAGAACACGATGTATTTCTGTGGGAATCAGTTACTTCTTAAGTCGGTTGAAAATGTTTATCTGAACTATAAGCCTTTCAGATATTGTTTTGATTTTTACATTATGTACTGACTGAAGAAATAATATAATGGAGATGTTGCTTTGAAGATTTGATAATAATTTGTGCATGTGTGTGTATAAATATTATTTTATAAATTCAAATAGTAAAAAAAATACTTGAATATAAAAAGAAATGCACTATTTATATATATTCATTCATATTATAAAACTCAATAATATAAATGCTTCATTTCAGTATAATAAACTTACCAATTAATTCTTCAAACATACTCATGACATCATCGTCTGACCATTCCTTTGAATACATTAATATCTGGATTATTTTAGCTAAACCATTGGCTTGATTCTGAGTGATTTTAACTGAGGATGGCAAATTGTTTATAAATTCATTCCATTCAATTTTATCTAAAAAATATGTTGATTAATACTTACAATGATTACTTACTTATTAAAACAAGTGAATATGGAAATGGATGTCAAATGAAAACAAAACTATTTTAATTGCACTAAAAAAAAATGTAAATTATAATTTAATTAAACCAAGACGAAAATTTTGTATGTTAGTTTGGTATCATTATTATCAATTCTAAATTATAGACGATATATTTTTAACTTTTCAAAGTTTGCTGTTATCTATTCGGAGTATAAATAATTCAAGTATACTTAATTATTTTTTAATATTTTAAATATTATAAGCAATCAGATTTTATTTTAATATGAGAAACAATTTATTTAACATTTTTTATTTAATCTTGAATATAAACATATTAAAAAAAATACATTAAATAAACAAAAAGTTATACTGATGTAAATAGTTTATTTTATTTTATTGACAAGTCCTATAAATATTATTATTGTGCATATATTTAGCATTTTCAACAATTATCAATCTACTTCCAGAATGAAACTTTTAAAATTTAATCCAATTTTTCCAATTCAAAATTTTACTTATTTACATCAATATAACAAATTTCCTTATCCATTTACCTCATACATAATCTTTTTATAAGACTTGTAAATAATTATCCATCTATTGTCATTTTTTCTAGTGATATCTCAATCCTTAATTCTTTCACTGATATTAATGACACCTATTTATTTTCTCAATATATTATTTCACTTCTGATTTCTCTTTGTCACTCCATGTAGAGATTTCATATTTTTCTATATGATTTAAAAATCTCCACATTGCTCTTCTATTAAATACCTAACTCTAGAATGCATAGTAAGCACTAATAAAATACATTTATTAAAAACTTTCCTTTTTGAACATATTATTACCTTTTAATATTATTTTTGATTAATTTCATTAATTATGTTTTCCTCTACATTAATAATTTGTTTAAGATATTTTGAATTGTTATGTTTTAATGCATTACTATTAATCCTTATATGAAGATAACTTTAATCTTCTTACACTACTTTCTTGTTTTTCTCTAATATTGCTTGTAAAATTTTCTGAAAATCGGAAGCATTATTTGTGAAAATAGCCAAATTATTCTGCAAACTGTAGATAATTTAAGTAAAGTTTATTTATTTTAATCCCATAGACTCCACATTTTTACCCACAAAATACTTTCCTTAAAACTGTCATTAAAAGTATTGGAGAAATGGAATTATCCTGTTATACAATGGTATAATCATTGATATTCTTCAGAAATTTATGAATCTATATAATTCTTAAAAATGTTGCATCACCTGATTTTTGAGATGTTTTAATATTTCTAATTTATAAAAATAAATATAAATAAACTGCAGCACTTATTATGAAATATCAATATTATAAAGCAAAAATGTTTTCCAGGATTTTATGGAATAATGTGATTCTAGTCACACATAAATGAATAAGAAAGACTATGTAGATTTAGAAAATCAATATGCATTATAGATATGTTTTGTATCCGAATGCTATAAAAACATTATGAATCATGTATGATTCATATATGTGCAAAAAAAATGATTAAGCATTTGAAATAAAGATTAGAGTTAAAAAAAAAATATGCTAATTTCAACCTTGTTTTAATTTTTTATATTAAAATAGTCTTCAAACTAGTTTCTAGTTAGTTTCATATAACAGATATCAAAAAGCATTATAGGTTTGATAATAGAATTTTAAATTTGAATAAATTAAAGGCAAAAAAAGAGAACATATTTATGATTCCTAGATTTACAATAGGCTGATTATTGTAAGATTACTGCTAATTCAAATGATGGTCTATTGAATGATCCATAAAACTTTGAATGCAATCTAATAAAAAGTCGATTTCTCTAATTACTGTTTAAAAAACCTTAAGTATATTAGCAAAATAAGATGGTAAAAATTAATCAAACTTTGACTTGAATGATTATCAGTTTAAAAATTTATGCAGTTGATAGCATTTTAAATAGAAAGGTAAACATTGATTTTGAAGAGCAGACATTCTTCAATATCTCCTGCTGCATTTAATAAATCAAAGGATAGCATGTTTCAAAATAGAAATAAAATTATCTAATTTAATTGTATAATAGACTTATTTTGCCATAATTATTGTATGATATAGAAACATGGATCTATCAACAAAACATAAAGGCAAATAAAAAATTTTGTTCTAAGATTCTATGTAATATAGGAGATCTTTATTCATTATATTTGATTTATTCCAACAAAAAACATGTAAATAATGGATTAGTGAATAACAAGAGATACAATCACATAATAATGTTAATAATATTTGATCAGTACTATGGTGCAATCATATTATAGCAATTACTTTTACATATAAATAGAAAATACATTTAGCTAATACATAAATATTGATAGTATACTATACTGTATATATGTATAAATTCAAAAATATTAAGATATAAAATAAATAAATACAAAAGTTCAGGTTTTAAGTGGAAAAAAAATTATGAATCAATAAACACAGAGTTAAGATTTACTTTCCCCTATATCATTTATTAACTTAAAAGAGAAAAATAAATTTAAATATTTATTTAAATAAAAAAGATAAATAAAAACTGCTTGCTCCCCCCCCCCCAATTACTTTTCAGAATTTTCCTTTTTCTAAGTTAAAAAGGTAGTTGTGGAGTATGTGCTCGATTGCCACCAGGTGATGCTGTAGTACCATCTACAACCAGCCCAAAGCTTGCAAGTGATAAATTTATATCTGAAAGTGTTTGAAAATTGACAAATAAAAATGCCTGAGGCAATGTATACCAATAAATGCATTGAAAGTACAAATTATAAAAAAAATCAAGAAAATGCTATAAAATTCAAATTTAAAAAAAAAGAAATCGGTGAAAATATGACAAAGACAGACCCCCCCCTAAAATCAAGAATTCTTTACTTAAATTGAAAAATGAAATCGTCTGAGGCAATGTATACCCAACAAATACATCATAAGTACAAATTATAAAGAAAAACCCCAAGAAAATGCCATAAAATTCAAATTAAAAAAAATTGGTGAAAATACAACAAAGACAGACTCCCCTAGAAATTGCCATATGCATCTACAATCACATTCAAAAGCAATTAATTAGTTTCTCCTTTGAAATATTATTTAAATTCATCGATATTTAAAACACAAAAAGCAATACACAAAAAATAATTACCAATGTAAAATCTACCCCTCCCCAAGTAAGAACCATTAAATAATGGTGGAAGGTGGGAAATCCAAAAAACAGAATTTCATCAGTTTTTATCATTTGCAAATAAGCATCTATCTACAATCACATTCAAAAGCAATTAATTGGTCTGGTCTCTGCTTTGAAATTATGGCATATCATTTAAATTCATCGATATTTAAAAAATAAAAAGAATACACAAAAAAAAAATAATTACCAACATAAAATCTACTCCTCCCTCAAGTAAGAAGCATTAACAATGTGGAAGGTGAGAAATCCAAAAACACAATTTTATCAAATTATTTAGCTTTCAAGATTTTCAAATAAGCATCTACAATCACATTCAAAAGCAAGTAATTGATCTCATATGCATATCATTTAAATTCATCGATATTTAAAAAATAAAAAGCAATACACAAAAAATAATTACCAACTTAAAATTTACCCCTTTTCCCAAAATAGCTGAAATTGACAAATTATGTCGATGGTGTACTTTTTAAAAAATATACTAAATATTTAAAAAATAAAAGATTTTCAACACTCACAAATCATTTAAATTCATCAATATTTAAAAAATAAAAAGCAATACACAAAAAATAATTACCAATGTCTTTTTACACCTTTCTATGTTTGCAATTTTTTCATTTCAAAAAATTGCTTTTCATGTGAAAAGTTGGTACCGAAAAGTCTATGACATCACATTTTGACATGAATTAGAAAAAGATTATTTGCAGCATAAAAATTCATTAGCTATCAAAAAATAAAATTAATTAAATATCCATTAACTTTTACAACTTTTCTTTAAAATTATAAAATTTAGCTTAGTAGGCACTTGAATGTTTTCAGCATAAAAATCCATTAAAAGGGTTATTATTTAGATTTAGAATTCAACAGAAGACTGGTTTAAAAAATACAGCAAAGATGGTAGAAATTAAGAGCAGATACAATTAGCAAGCAATTATAGTTCTGCAAAAAATAGACAAAAAGAAGGTTCAAATTTGTAGGCTTTCAGCACAAAATAAATTATTTAGAAAAACATTCAAATTTTAAAGTTTATTGGAACAGATTTTAATACACTTAAATAGTAACAGAAGATTAAGTAACACTGATTATTTGGTTTAAAAAATACAGCAAAAATGATAGAAATTAAGAGTAGATTACAATTAGCAAACAATTATAGTTCCACAAAAAATAGACAAAACTCTACTGCTTCATGTTCTGTCTTTGGAAGTACCCAAATTTTTATCATTTTGAGTCAAAAAAGAAGATTATGAAAAAGATGCTACTTACATTTCAGCTGCTACTGATATTTCAGTGCAGAATTTTGAAATGTTGCCTGAAAGTTTGTGCATGTTTAATGTTGTATTCAACTGCATAAGAAAATAATCCATATTAACCCTATCAAAAAATAAAAATAATCCCAACAACTTGTATTTCTAGCAGAAAACAATAATTAACACATCATAATAAAACTAAGCAGGCATTTCAAAACACTAGTTCAGTTACATTTTGATTAAATTTTTCAGCTTTGAAAATTATATTTTTCATGTGAAATGTCTATTACATCATATTTCATTAATAAGTACAAACTGTGATTTAATATATTATGGTGCCATTATATTTCTCTTTTTAAATTTTTAATTGGTATATGTGTATGAATTTAATTCAGTATTTTCCTACGAATCTCATATAACACACATATATGATGAAATGTTTAGGCAACTATTTACCAGTTTCTAACTTTTGCGAGTATGTTAAATGGTAATTTAAAAAATAAATTTGGTTTAGAGTGAAAGTAAATGCTTTCTTCACAGTGCCATTTTTCATTCACTTAGGAATCACCTTTGTTGAGCTAAGTTAAAAAACTTAACATTAGAAAGCTAAATTTTATAATTTTAAAGAAAAGTTGTAAAAGCTAATGGATATTTAATTCATTTTATTTTTTGATAGCTAATGGATTTTTATGCTGCAAATAATCTTTTTCTATTTCATGTCACACCTTTGTACTTTCAAAATGTGATGTCATAGCTTTTTGGTACTGGCTTTTCACATGAAAAACAATTTCTTGAACCAAAAAAAACTGCAATCATTGAAATTCCAGAAAAGACATTGGTAAGTATTTTTTGTGTATTGCTTTTTATTTTTTAAATATTGATGAATATAAATGATTTGCAAATGTTGAAAATCTTTTATTTTTTAAGTATTTAGTATATAATTGACATAATTTGTCAATTTCAGCTATTTTGGGGGGAAGGGTAGATTTTACATTGGTAATTATTTTTTGTGTATTGCTTTTTATTTTTTGAATATCGATGAATTTAAATGATAATGCCATAATTTTAAAGTAGAGACCAAGTAATTGCTTTTGAATGCAATTACAAATGCTTATTTGCAAATTGGAAGCTAAATAATTTGATAAAATTCAGTTTTTTAGATGCCCCACCTTCTTTCCACCATTGTTAATGGCTTCTTACTTGGGGGAAAGTAGATTTTTACATTGGTAATTATTTTTTGTGTATTGCTGTTTATTTTTTAAATATCGATGAATTTTTTTTTTTTTATAATTTGTACTTTCAATGTATTTGTTGGATATACATTGCCTCAGCCAATTTCATTTTCGATTTAAGTGAAGAATTCTTGATTTTAAAGGGGTGTGTGTGTCTTTATTTGTTGTATTTTCACTGATTTCTGTTTTTTTTTAGTTTGAATTTTATAGCATTTTCTGGTTTTTATTATAATTTGTACTTTCAATGTATTTGTTGGATATACATAGGCTCAGGCATTTTTATTTGTCACTTTTCAGCCACTTTTGGATATAAATTTATCACTTGCAAGCTTCAGGCTGGTTGTTGATGATATCACAGTGTTGCCTGGTGGTGATCGAGCACATCCTCCACAACTACTGTTAAAAAATATAAACAGTGGCGGGGAGCATAGGTAGTATTTTATTTCTTCTATTACACAAATGTTAAATTCTTTAATTGAAATTGGAAAAGTGGTTTTTTTATTTGTTTATTTATTTGAGAAGTTTTGATTTTGTTCAAATTAGAATAAAATTTTAAAACTGAGGTTTAATATATTTAAATTCAGTAGAGTATATAACTAAATAATATCAGCATAATTCATTTATAATATTCATCTTTTCAGTAGTTCACCTAGTTTCTTAGATATGGAACAGAGGGTGAGAAATATTCAATAATTTTACATACTAAGAGGACAGTATAAATTTTTTTCTTTCAATTTCATAACATTTTAATTTAGTTAGGGTAATTACTTCCAAAAATAAAGAGCAGCATGCCTATCAAACTTCATAAATTTTGAAGTCAAATATAAAATACATTCAAAAAATTATAATGCTTTAAGTAATAGCACCCAAAGGATATATATATATATATATTATTTCACAGTTTCTTTCAATTTAAAGATTTTGACAGAAGATAGAATTAAATTTTAAAATAAACATTTATTATATCTTATGTATATCATATTTAGTATTGTAACGCTAGTGGAATATATGTTATAAGACACACATATATATCTATTTTACATATTTTATAATTTAAAAATAAATGATCAAATTTATTAAGAAAAAAAAAGCAAAATAATTTGAAAAAAAAAAGGAATTTGCAAAAATAGAATTAAAATAAAAGACCACATCATTCTTTTACAATAAAGCTGTTTATTAAGAGTAGGATAAGAAAATAAAATCTTAGTGAAAAAGCTAAAATGAAAAAAAGATTTAAATCCCCCCCTCTCTCTTCTCTTTATGAATTAAAATAAATTAAAAGAATAAATGTTTAAAAATAAGTAAATGTAAAAAATCAGAATAAAAATTAATTAATTAGTAAAAGAAAACTTTTGGAATGCAATTGAGTTTGAAAGATTACTGGCTGATAAAAAAATTAAAACAGATAATTGAATTAATTAAAAAACCATGTAAACTATCTCATCAGCATAAAAGTGATGATAGTAGATTAATCTAGAAAAGAGATGAGATAAAACAAAATGTAAAAATTAATTAAAAAATAGATGTAGGTTATAATAAAAATTAAAAGTCTGAAAAGGAAATATACAATGGGAGGGTTAAGATATAAAGTGTGACTCAGCTATTATTATAGTTTACTTTCCAGAATTCAGTTTACTGAAATTCCTTGTAAGCAGATTCACCAGATTCATTTGGAGTCATTCAGATATCCAGAGATAGAAGTGTAGTAGAGAGCCAATTCTTACTGCCACGAAAGATATCAATACAGAAGCCACAGAAATAGTAACCTGTGTTGCTAGAAAGCTGTATGAATGTTTGACTGGGCTTTATGCCAAAGTCATCAGCTTCATTAATTGTCTTGCCTGAAACTAATGCCAAAATAGTGAAATAGACTCTGTCTCATACTCTTTCATTGTTGATCTGAAAAATGAATGAAAAAGCATGAAGGCATGGATGGATACCAAAAGGCCAACTGATTGGAAAGTCCAAACAAATGAAAAACAAACCAAAGGAACTGTGCCATTTTAATATCACAAAAACCTAGATAAATATATTTTCAATAATAACTGTCTAAACACTATTTTGAATGACAAGAACTTTAATGAAGGACTACAACAAAATTTAGCCTTAACTTAATCAGCTGTATTTACTTTATATAAAGTTTATTATGTTATATTATATTAAATATGTATGTATGTATATGAATAAATAATAATGTTTACTTAATTGTTATTTGGTCTGTTCTCTCTCTCTTGTCACAGTGTCACCATTAATTTAAGAGTATAAATATCTAAGGTGGTAAGTTAAATGCACTGTGCCCCATGATGAAGAGTAAGAGTTAGCTTAGGATATTCCAAGATGGCTAAATTCATATGCCTGTTATCCGAGTATGATGGTTATATATAACTTATAGTTGTATGGTACCTGAGTTTTATTCTCAAAATAAATAAAATGCTTTAGATGGCAGTTATTTGTTCCAGAAGTATGGAGGAAGGCCACAACCAGGAAATATGGTCAAGCTGTGCATTTATATAGCCTTCAATTTATGGCCATAGGTATCATTGATGGTTAATCTATTTATGGTATTTTCTCCTCTACTTGAAGTTCCGATCCACTGCTTCAGTCAGTATAGAAAAAAGATATAATTAAAAAAGTCTAATAAGTAAATAATAAAAATAAAATACATAAAAATGATACTGTATTAATAATGAAATATGTATTGAGCTTGATAATAAGCTTATTAAAGTAAAATGTTGAAACATGAGTTAAAGTCAGATATTAAAAGTACATTAAGTATAGTAAGTAGTGAGACATAGTCTTAAAATAAGTATAGCAGGTGGATCTGGTTCAAATGAATCCATATGTGGAGACAAAGTGCCATAAATGGCTCATCATAATTAAAATTAAAAAAAAGTAAAAAGTCCAAACCTAAAAATTAAAATAAACGCTAAGTTGCATAGTAAAAAAAGTTTAAATCGGTGAGCAGTGTGAGAAGAAAAATAGACCAAGGCAAACAAATTATAATATTAAGAATGTAAATAATTAAAAAAATAAGAAGAACAAGATATATAATGGAAATAAAAAGGAGAGAGGATAAAAAAAAGTGACCAGAGAGATAAATAAACTTATTATTGAGGCTTGTTGATAGTTAGGAGGGAATTAAAGAGGATAAGGGGGGTTTGAGATTAGTTGAACACTTCATTCAATTTAAAATATTTAAAAATAATGAAAATCAAGGTCAATAAACCAATAAAAAAAAATTTTTTTTTTGGCTAATTTTTTAAATTTTTTGAAACAGGAAGCTCAAAATTATAAAGTAGAAAAAAGTAATATAAAAATAAATGAACTCAGCAAATTGTATGAGGAAAAGTTAGAGAAATATATAGAAAGGTTCAACAAACAAATAGAACGGTTGATAGAGGAAATGATGAGAGCCTAAGTAGAAGATAGAAAAATAATAGAAAGAGAATTGGAAAACAAAAGATAAATTAGGTAAAATTGAAAATAAACAGAACTGAAATGATAATAATATGGGGAGAGAAGAAATGGGTAGAGAGAACAAATATAAATAAGGTAACAGAAAGAATAAAGTAGTAGAATTAAAAGGTGAGGAAGATAAGAAAAAATTAGAAATTAAGAATGTAAAATTTGACAGTATGGAGCAGGAAAGCACAAATAAGTATCTCGAATTAAATAGTTCAGATAATATAAATAAACCTGAACCAGAAAATAAATCCAACAGAAAGAAAACAGAACCAAAAAATATTTGGTTCAAATGATAACCTTGAATCTGAAAATAAAGACGGGTCAGAAGTAAAACATAACAAAAATAAAATTTTTAGAGAAGAAAAAATGATAGGTAAAATGGAATTACATTCAAATAATGAAGACAATAATAGAAAGGAAAAGATAGATAAAATACCCAGAAAAGCTGTCCATAATTAAATTTTACTTACAGACCACTCTTAAACCAGAGATGACAATAAAAGCAGAACAAAAAACAAAATTTAAAAAGAAAAAATCTAAAAAACACAAGCAAGAAACAGACAAAAGGGACAAAGCAACCTATATGATAAAATTAGTTAGAAAAAAAAAAATCGCCTGACAAAGGTTAGGTGGGTTTAGGATTAGAATAATTGGATGGAATTTTAGGAAAAAGGAGAAAAAAGGATTTATTGTACAGGGATTATAAGAATAATGGAAGTAAAGTTAAATAAACAAAATAAAATTGTTTTCTTTTGAGAGTTAATAATGGGAATAAAACAATAAATAAATGAAATAAAATAAGAATTTTTTATTTGGAGCTGATATACGATAATGGAAGTGAAATAAAAGATGGATACATGAAATATAGTAAAATAAAAATATTTTAGAAAATCAATACCTGATTAATGGAAATAAAAGAGAAGATAAATGGAAGTAAAGTATGATTTTTTTATTATTAAGAGTGAAAATATGATAATGGATATGAAATAAAAGATAGATCATCATCATCATCATCAACCATTATCAATCCACTGCAGGATGAAGGTCTCTCCAAGTTTAATCCATCTTTTCTGATCTTTAGCTTCTCTTCTCCACATCACCCCTGCAAACTTTCTTATTTCATCCATCCATCTCACACGTGGTCTCTTTCTGGGTCTTTTACAATCTCTTGGAATCCAGTTTAAAATTTCAATTGTCCATCTATTATCATCTCTTCTAGCAATATGTCCAGCCCAACTGCACTTCAATCTTTTAATTTTTTCAATGAGGTCAGTAACACCTGTTTGTTCTCTTACCCATACATTGCGTTTTCGATCTCTTCTTGTTACTCCCAACATGCATCTCTCCATACTTCTTTGAGTGGTCTGAAGTCTCTGTATTGCTCTTCTATTAAGTGTCCAAGTCTCAGATCCATAAGTAAGAACTGGTAAAACACATTTGTTAAAAACCTTCCTTTTCAAACACATAGGCATATTTCCTTTTAGTATCAAGTTATTTCTACCAAAAGCACTCCAACCAAGTTTAATTCTATGATTAATTTCTTCCATTATGTTTCCATCTGTATTAATAATCTGACCAAGGTATTTGTAACTGTTAACTTCTTCTAATTCATCATAATCAATCTTTATTTTCATATTTTGAGCAAATCGATTAAACATTACTTTAGTCTTTTTAACATTTATCTTTAGTCCTACTTTCCTACTTTCATCTGATAATTCCTGCAACATATCCTGCAGCTCTGAAGCATTATTTGCAAAAACAACTACATCATCTGCGAAATCTAAATGACTTAAATAATCTCCATTTACTTTCACTCCTTTAGTTTCCCATTTTAATCCACAAAATACTTCTTGCAGCACTGCTGTAAAAAGTTTTGGAGATATGGAGTCACCTTGTCTTACACCTTTCTCAATGTTGACTTTCCCAGTATCATTATGTAATCTAATTGTTGCTGTTGCATTTTTATAAATATTCTTCAAAATATGACAATATCCTGGATCTATACCTTGATGATCCAATGCTTTAATCACTGAAGAAATGTTTATAGAATCAAATGCCTTTTCATAATCTACAAATCCAAAACATAATGACAACTCATATTCATTCGTCCTTTCTATAACTTCTCTCAACACCTGGATATGATCTACTGTACTAAAACCACTTTTAAATCCAGCTTGTTCTCTTGGTTGGTGGAAATCCAATGTTCTCTGTAGACGAGTTGTAATTATCTTGGTAAAAATTTTGTATAAAACTGATAAAAGGTTGATAGGTCTGTAATTTCTAATATCTTCTTTATCACCTTTTTTAAATATTAATATTATTACTGCATTCTTCCAATCATCCAGTACATCTTTATCATTTAGACATTTGGTATATAACTTTGCTAAAAAATTTTCTATTTCTTCACCTGCTTCTTTTAATATATCAATTATAATTCCATCATTACCTGGAGCCTTTCCTTTCTTCATACATTTAATTGTGTATCTCACTTCTTCATTTAAAATTCTGGGCAATTCGGAAGATGTAATAGATATAGGAGGTACTTGTTCTTTATTACTATATAATTCTTGATAAAAATCTTCTACCAATTTCATGATGTCATCTCTCTTTTTAGTAACAATTCCCTTTTTTTTTCTTATTGCAGATATAAATTTCCTACCAATACCAATATGTTGTTTTACATTCTTAAGACTTTTATTTTCTTCTACAGCTTTCCTTGCTAGTTCACAGTTATACTTTCTTATATCATTTTCAACTCTTTTCCGCACCATTTTACAAAATTCGAGATATTCAATTCTTTTTAATGCATCATTTTTGTATATCTTCATATTCCTTCTTTTCTTCATAAATTCTCTAGTCTCAGTAGAAATTTTATTGGTCAATTGCTGCTTTTTTCTACCAGCTATTTTTGTTGCAGTTTTTAAAAGTGTATCAGTTATTTTCATATTAATTTCATTCAAATCTGAATCATGTTCAAAATCTACTAATACTGAAACCGATTTGTAAGTTCTAATTTAAATTCATTAGAATGTTTCTGAAGATTAGGAATATCAACTGTAAATATTGTTTTTCTTAATAATTTTTGTCTCTCTAGTTTCACATTAACACGTATCTTACACCTTACTAATCGATGATCACTTCCTGTGTTAAATTTATTAAGAACATTACAATCTTGAAATATGTATTTCCTGTTAGTCAAAATATAATCCAATTCTGCTGTACCTTCATTTGGATGCTTCCATGTCCATTTCCTTTTAACATTTTTCTCAAAAAAAGAATTCATAATATAAAGTTTTTCTTTTTCTGCAAACTCCACAAGTCTATGTCCTCTCTCATTTCTATTACCATAACCAAAATTACCTACAGCACTTTCATCTTTCATTTGTTTACCAATTCTAGCATTAAAGTCTCCCATAACGATTTTAAAATGTTGTTTACTCTGATCAAAAGCCTTTTGTACATCCATATAAAAATCTTCTACTACTTCATCACTATGAGAACTTGTTGGGGCATAAACCTGAATTATCTGCATTTGGTATCTGCTATTAAGTTGTATAACTAATCTTGCCACTCTGTCTGATACACCATCAATCTCCACAATATTGTTCTTCCACTTTTTATTTATAATGAATCCTACTCCACTTGTATTTCCAATATTTGTGCCTTTATAATAGAGTATATGTCCACTTTTTAAATCAATTGTCTCTTCACCTTTTCTTCTAACTTCACAAAGTCCAATAATGTCCCATTTAATATAAGACAGTTCTTCTTCTAATTCTTGCGATCTTCCTTCACTTGAAAGTGATCTGCAGTTGTAAGTACCTAAATAAAGTCATCATCAAATGGCAGCCTGGGTCCGCAATCAGGGGATTCTTAGCACCCTCCACCTTCGGCCACCAACTGCTGCCTTGGTTGGTGACTTTACAGCCTCCTGGGAATAAGGGCCATGCTTTATTTTTGTCTGTCATAATTGTATATATGTATTGGAAAAATATATATCATTTACACAAATATTCACTCTGCCTTATCAGGCACTGAGAAGAAAGACCACGGTATTTCTCGATCTTAAACTAGAGGTAAAAAGCCAATAAACCCACCACGCTAGCTAATGCATGTTGGTGAGCATCCCATCCATGTTTGTATACTATATGAATAATCACATAGTAATAACAGCTGCAACAACAAGAACGTATGGAGTGGACATTAGGAATTTGCCCTGCTCGGTTTCTTTAAGGCCTCCACGAGGAATCAAAGGGTCTCCTTTCAGTTAATAGCAAACTTCTTTCTGCAGCCAAAAGACAGATACATGAAATAAAATAAAATAATATTTTAGAGTAAATATACAGTAATAAAAATAAAAAGTAAATAAATTAAATAAAGCATATAATAAATAAAATGACATCTGTAATCAAAAATAATAAAAAAATTTACAATTTTATATTAGGTATCAGTTGTGCTTAAATTGATAGTCATGGGGCCTGGAAGAAGGTTTGAATAAAGGTTGAGGAAGGTGTGTTAAGTTTAGGCTGTTCTTTTGTGACTGTAAGACCTGTAATGGGCATTGGAGGGAGGATAGAATCCCATATTTATAGGATAAAGATCTAGTAGAGAAAGTTCTGGGCCCATTCATTATGCAGGTAGAGCTTATTATCTAAAAATATGTGCACTGGAAAATAGATCCAACATAAGCTGCAAATCAGTTCATTGAAAGAAAAATTCCCAACATAATCATAATAAAGCTGTGTTATCATAATCCACATGGTCAGTAGATGAATACTGACATTTACAGCATCCTCATATTTTGTATGGATGAAATCCCAGTGAAGAAAATCCTGGGCTCATTTAATCTGCTGGTAATAGAATTTCCAGCACAGTAATCAAATTAAATTATATAGTTTTTTATTGCATAAGTTGAATAATAAGCAGATATGTCCTGCAATTCATGGCATTCAACTCCCCACATGCTTCCATAAAGATGCATGTTGTCCCTGGTGGTCATCACAAATGACATAATCATTGCAGGAAAAGTTATCCTCTGTAGTTTACTAGTCTTTGGTGATCTCAAACTTATTTTGAAAAAAAAAATAAAAAAAATAAAGGGTGTTTCTTTTTATAAATAAATAAAAACTAAAAGTCACATTAAAGATAAAATTGAAATGTCAGAGATAAAATGGGTCAAATTGACATGTTTTACCTCTCAAATGGTGTGTGTGTGATGTAACAATGGCAAGATATATGTTATAAATTGCTTTTATATATTATATATATATATATATATATATATATATATATATATATATATATATATATATATATATATATATATATATATATATATATATATATATATATGCATTACATATTTTATAATTTAAAATAAATGATCAAATTTATTAGAAAAATAGAAATGAAAGATAGTTCGAAAAAAAAAGGAGATTTGCAAAAATAGAATTAAATAAAAGACCACATTATTCTTTTACAATAAAACTGTTTATTAAGAGCACAGGGGGAAAATAAAATCTTAGTGAAAAAGCTAAAATGAAAAAAAGATTTAAATCCTGCTCTCTCTTTTCTTTTTATAAATTAAAAAAAATTAAAAAGTAAATGTCTAAAAATAAGAAAATATAAAAAATCAGAATAAAAATTAATCAGTAAAAGGAATGCAATTAAGTTTGAAAGATTACTGGCTGATAAAAAAAATTAAAACTGATAACTGAATTAATTTTAAAAAAACATGTAAACTATCTCATTGGCATAAAAGTGATAAGATAGTAGATTAATCTAGAAAAGAAATGAGATAAAATGAAATCAAAAATTAATTAAAATATAGCTGTAAGTTATAATAAAAATTAAAACTCTGATAAGGAAATAAACAATGGGAGAGTTAGATATAAAAGTGTGACTTAGCTATTGTTATATTCTTTCCATCATTCATTCTGAGATTCCTTGATTCATTCAGACTTGGGACATTCAGTTTTCCAGAGATTCAGAAATTTAAGTGCAGTAGAGGGCCAATTCTTGCTGCTATGAAAAATATCAATACAGAAGCTGCACAAATATGTATTTCTAGAAGGCTGTAGCAATGTTGGACTAGTATTCATGCCTGAGTCCTCAGCCTCATTGTCTTGCCTGAAACCAATGCCTAAATGATGAAATAGATGCTACCACATACTCCCCCCCCATTGTTTATTGCTGTAGTAAATATTACTTATGTAATCAATGTGCGGTAAAATATTTATAATTACAACTTTAAATTACCATATAGATTTCTAACTATAAGATCTTTCCATTGACTCATTGTAAATCAAAAGATTTCATGGGTACTGGTGGGTAATAGGAATTTTGGACTTAATCAGGGAAGTATTGAATAGCTTCATGCTCTCAATTCTAACTGCTTCAGCTTCACTTAGTTATATAGAAAATAGATTGAAGTAAAGAAGGGTTTCTCTCTTTTCTTCCAAAGAGTAAGCTTGTGGTTAAGACCTGTAGAAGTCCCTACCTTCGCATTTTCAAATGCACATGCTTAAAGGCTTATTGAATTAGTAAATATTACATGTTGTTGGTAATAATCTTTACAAATTCAGACCTTACTGTAGACATATACATAGTAGATCTAATAGCAGAATTCTCTTCTTTTTTACAGCATGGTTTTCTTCTTGAAAGCTAACAAAGTTGTATATGTACAATCAACATTCATATCTGGCTAATATTACATAGTTTCAAGTCTTTGACTGATGTGACTTGGGTTGTTTAGCCACACATGATGAATAATCTTCTGGTAGAAAATATTTTCATAATTGTTGATTTGGATGTAGTATTTAAAAATATTTTTTAAACCATCAGCTATGTAAAGTTATTTGAAGTTGTTCTGTAGGAAAATATTTTGACTAGTGGTTTTCCTTTTCAACAGATATTGGATAAATTTAATCATTGGCTGGTTATAGCCCTTTGTCTTTTCTTCTTTCTTGCTGTTAACAGCTACTATTGTCTTTAAATCTATTTATAGTTTTAGCTCTAAAACAAAGACTTCACCACATTTCTGAATCCCCTCTAGCTCAGGCTAAAACATGACCTCCCTGGCATCTTCCTTCCTGCACTGAGCAAAAGCATCAAATGCCTTGCTTATGTAGATGACATGGTTGTCTTCCTTCCCTCAGTTGATCTCATCCCCAGGATTCAACAGATCCTCACCTGATGCCCCAAAACATACAGGCTAGAATTTAACAGTGATAAATCAGTGACCTGGCAACTATCAACTGGTAAACAATTCTCTTCCACCTTCAATGTCAAGCCACACAACTTCATTGGATTCCCCCTCATGCTGTTTCCTAGGGACATGAGAGTACGGATCCAAACCACACTCTATCAAAGCATATAATCCACCCTCAGCACCATCACAGGCATCTACCTCTCCCTTAATGGGAAAGTCACCTTCCTCAATCTTCTAGTGTTTCCTAAAATAGCATACTACCTCCCCATTGTTCTACCTACACATTACTTTATATCCAAAATCCAACTCCCTTTGTACCAATTTTCTCTGGGGCAGAAAGGTAGTGGCCAGCAGCCTAAAAAGAACTTGTTTTCCTAAAAACCTCAATGGGTTGGGCCTCCACTCCATCGATACTCTTCTGATCCAGAGATCTCACATTATTCTCATACTCCTAAGTCACTTTCCTGCCAACCTCATGCATATTATTATCAACCCCCTGACACTCTCCCAGTGGCAGGCCCAGGTCATGGACCTCACTAATTGCCAACATCCTACAAAAGGCAGGCTTTGTTATACCAGTCATCAGCAGTAAACTAAAGTACTGGGAGGTTTTCAATCAGATTGCAGACTCCTCCATTGTGCCCTCTACATTCCTCAAACTTACCAATGCTCAATTAATCCACAAAATTCAAAAGGTGGTCCCTTGAAGCAAAATTCCTCGATTTCCTCCTCAAAATCATTCTTCACTCCATTCCCACAAATCAATTTTTGGTCAATTGTAGGGGTTTCACCAAGATCTCTCCCATATGCCAGCTCTGTAAAACTGACAATGAAACCCTCCAGCACTTTTTACTTAAATGCCCCTTTCTGCTTGGCATGAGAAATGTCATCAACTCCTGCCTTTTCTCACACAGGAATACCATTCTTCAAACTCCAAGAATCCATAGAAACAGGGGTCTTCACTGCTATTTAGACTATTGGTTTTCCTTATCTATGCTCTCTGGTTGCTCCGATGTGCATCATCCTTGACCAGAGAGTACATTTAGTAAATCAAAAGCTCTTGGACCTAACTCACTCTCTCAAAACCAGAGATACCAAACTAGCCCCACCTCCACTCCTCACAGACACTTGGGCAATCCTCCAACTCCCATTCTCCCAGCCTCTGTCATAGGACCCAATCATGAAAACATGCATTTCAGACTGGCCTGGACTACACACTGTTTCCCCTTTCTACTTCCCATTTTCTTTAGACATGTATCTTTTCCCTCTTACCATGTTGCTCCTGAAATTTCAATTTATTTTATAATCACTCCCTTGTAAACCTTTTCTAATTGTATCTGGGTTTTTTTTTTTTTTGATGAATAAATGTTCATCATTGAGAAAAAACAAAGACTACATATTCTATTGTCCTAAATCTTTAATAGTATTTATTTTTGTTAGCTATCACACTTGACAAATTAATTAACTCTGTATTAATTTTTATACTGAAATATTTTTATCAAACATATTTTATCTCAAATTCGAAGACCAGATTAAATTTTCCATCACATGTTTTTTTCTTTCACATTCAGATAGTTATTTTACAAATAATTATAAAATAGTTTTTTATTTATTCTGACTAGAAAGAAAATAAAAGAAAGGAGAAAGAAAATTATGATTCAACTTTGAATTTTTTTTTTCTAGTTTTCAATTTTAATGCTTCATAATTTTTAATAATATATTTGAATTTACAGTTAAATTTACCCCAAGAAAAAGGAACTTATTTTTTAAGCCTTTTCCAGAAGGAAAATCTAAAAGATTATAAACTTAAATAAAATAACTATTTTCTTTTTCATTGTCCTTCATTAATCGAGTTATAATTTTTAATATTTTCAATTACGCATAATTTCTTTACAAAATATTTCATGGCTTTATTAAATCTATAAACCAATTTTCTTTTAATTTTTTAAATTGATGTAATTAATTGCTACAGATATGTCTCATATGTGCTCACATATATAATGAAGCTGTGCATATATATACAGATATATATATATGCTGGCTTCACCATTCACTGTGGACTAGCTAAGATACTAAGTCCAACCACAGTGAATGTATGTTTCTTCCTTAAAATAAATTATCATCTGCATAAATAGTTACATAAGTTAAAAAAGGAAAAAAAGATTTAATGAAATAAAATATAGAAAGTTTAAATTTTTATTTGTAACTATTTTTAAAATATATGTGGCCAGAATTAAATAAGATAAATTTTCTTAATTAAAGAGAATCCATTAAAGAATGCAATTAATGTATGAAACATTTTAATTGAGAAAAAAATTGATAATGGAAAACTTGAAACAATAGGCTACTAATAAGTAGTCTAATTAAAAATAGAATTGAAAAGGGTATAAATAAAGAATTTTTCTTTTGTTCTGGGTCTTATGATTACTGTAGTCTTGCTGAAGAATTAGCTTTTATTCAGAATTTTCGGAAAGAAGTTTGCTGAAATTTACAAGATAAATTTTCTAGGAAAGCTTGCTGTATTGTCTTCAATCCATAGTCTTTTTCTTTCTGTTCAGCATATATATCCATAAATCATGAAATGAGCTACTCTACAAAAAGAAATGAGTGAGTGATATTTTTTTTTTCACTCTCCTGCCCATTCCCGAGACCAGAGTCATAGACATGTGAGCCAGCCTGAGAACTAAAGTGCCCTGCATTCATAAGAAATGCTATACCCTGTTCAATACAAAATTCTTTCAATGGAAATGTGAAATAACATCAAAACTCAAAAAGGAACTGCCATGCAACATCAACAGCTTCCATCCTTACACCAGCCTTCTAGTTACCAGTAACTATTCCATAATCTGAAATATATTTTATATTTCCTCAATGTAAATATCTGCTTTGTTATTCTATTTTTATATGTTTTTGAAATCTATTTGTTCGCATCTTGTAAAATTATATTTCATTAATTGCTTTCTTTTCTCCTTTGTTTAAAATATTGTAATGGGTGGTGATTTATTACATATAATGACGGCAATAGTTCTTATTAATTTAATTGAAAATGTGTCATTTAACTTTCTGCCATTGTGCTCTTGTAATTAAGTATTTATTTTATATAAATATTTTACTTAGACTGAAAAGAAAGCAAATCATAGAAAGTGCAAATCCTATCCTTAAAATCAATATTTAATTGCTACAGATTCTTTCGAATAACTATAAAGATTCTATTATAAAAACTTCCCAAGATTTTTTTAATTTAGTTTTTTTTTTATATTGATATATATAAAAGGAAAGATCCTGATCAATGTCTTTATTTTTTCAGTCAGTGAATGGTTACGAATTTAAAGTTCTATTTTAAAGAGCGTGAAATAAAATAAACGTTCGCATTTTTTTTTTTTTTTTTGTAATAAGAGAGTGTACATTTGACAATATGTATCTATATTAAAGTTTATAAATACCTTGGCTCTGTGGGTAGATAGGTTCAACTTCAACTAAATCAATAAAATATCCGCCCACTTATATTAGTGATCTAAATTTTATAAAAGGGAAGTTACTATTATTTTTCTGTGGATTTTTCAGTGGTGGTTGAGCTTTCATAATATATATATATATATTTTGCAGAGGGTTTCTTTTTAAATTTAAAGGTTGTTGACCGTATTTATGTGGTATCATGCACTGGGTGATCTGTGGGCATCTCAGCATGTATACAGTGCTTCTCTTTTATCAAGTTTGCTTAGGTTAATATACATACATATGGATCTTCATGAAAATAAATAAAAATTCTGGATCTCATATCTATCTCAGATATTTCAATGTATGCAACTGGACATAAGCAAGAAAACTCCATACTCTGAATACAAGTCACGCGTTTAGCAAACGGATTCCACTTTTCTCTCTAACCCAGTTTAGAGACAGGGGGCTGTCCGGTCTTGTATTAACCTCTTGATTGCTGTTATGTCTTGAGTCTCACAGCCCACAATATGCTATCACCTTAGTGCACAGTATTGTATATTTATATTTATTTTGAAATCTTTCTCAAAATGTTATTGAAATGTTTTAATCATAGCTGGAAATTTCTGCTGGGATCACTATTTCATTTCTTTAATCATTAATAGAGGGATGTGACTTAAACCTGTCCAAAAAGCATTTAGTTCAGTTTGACCACTTATTGATTCCTATGTGATATATCCATAGAGTTAATGAAACATGTCTTTCTCTTGATTTTTATGTAACCCATCCATTGGCTGGAAATATTTTTTAAAAAAATTATAATATAAATTTTTGTCTATCATTATCATTACAAAAAAAAAAAGGATTTTTCATATATATCTGTATATGGTTGTAGTTTAATAGCCTGCAGCTCAATCAGTGGATCTTTGTAGAATCTTACTAGCATAACTAATAAAAGTTTCTTTTTGTCTGTCATTCACTATCATTAAAACTTTGTAATATTGTTTGTTTTTCTTTGTGTGACACACATGCATAAATCTGGCCATTATATATATCTACTTGTTAAAATTCATTTTGTGGTTTTATCTCTCCCTGACCACTGGGCATACATTAATAATAAATTCTAGTGAGGTTTGGGGAATAAGTTGCTTAGTAGCAATATGGAGGAGTAGGTGAGGTTCGAACCCCCTCTACCTGCATCTCTAGGTTAGGTTAAAGCAGTTCTACTTTTAATACCTTTACAATACTAACCTATGAAATTTACAAATCAGTTTATTATAATATTTTATTAAGCTATTCCTAATAATTTGATAACAATGTCAATTTGTAAAACAAATAATTCTAACTGCAATCAATTTAAAATCATAAAATAATTCTACTAGCAATCATTTGTGCTGTTACTATGTATATATATGTACAGAATCATGTTAAAAGATAGTTTATTAATTGCTATTTTAATTTTCATTCTGTATATATGTGTAGAGAAAATATTTTATGAGTGTATTTTCAAACAAAATATTTTAAGATATATTAAAAAATAAAAAACTTTTAACTTTTATAACAATTGTTTAATTATTTATTTTTAGTATTATTTAAATACAGAAATTATATTTTTGCAAACTGTTAAATATATCTTTAATAGTTAAATAGTTGTTGTTAACTGAGTTTCTCTTAATAGATTACCTGTTTTATTATTAAGTTATTAAACTATATAATCTACATTAATGTCTATAATTTTTACTCGTAATGTCTATAATTTTTACTCATTGGCAGGCAAGAATTAGTCTAAAATAGGAGGAAATAACCCATAACAAAAAGAGGTTTATATGTTGGTATATTTTTTAGCTTAATATTATTTTATATCTCTAATTAATGACATTATATCTGTATAATATTACAAGAGTTAGAATATCATAAGTATATAGTTTAAAGCAAGCACATATTAAAATATATCCCACTTGGTTACAGTTATCTAGTTAAATAATTAATGCATCATCTTTTTGCTTTTATTTCCATTATTGAAATTATTGTTGAAATCAGTAATTTTGTTATGTGCACTTTAAATATCATAATCATCATTACTATTGCCACTATTTCCAGTTAAATGTAGTTATCTCTTCTATCCTATCATCAACAAATATATTCAGATACGCATAAATAATATGTCAATTATAATTATCATCTGACCTATGTATTATGATCACCATCAGTAAAATATTTGGCTATTTTACCCATAGTTCTCTCTATTATTTTATGATGTTACAATACATATTGAGGCAAAATAGTCTTTTAAAATGAAATATAATATGTGTGTGCATATAATATATATTTAAAATTAGAAAGGAAAAGTAGAAATGAACATAGATAAAAATTACTATATATATACTTATTCAAAATGTAGTGTGGAATAACAAGTATTGATTATACAATAATTTTTGATAATTTTACTATAAATTATTTAAGATCAAATCTAAAAAAGAAGAGTATTGATAAATTAGATATCTACATTCCATTTTATGTTTACTTGATTGATTTTAAAACAATGTGTTGAGAATAATAATTATTCAGTAAATGAAGATTCAGCACACTTTACATGAATAAAATAGATATAAATAAAAAATAAGATAGAAAATAAAATTTATTTTTAGATTTTATTTTCTATGTATGTTACAATAAATAAATACTTTTTTACTGTTAAGAAATTAATCTAAAAATAAAATTTTATCATCTTCATTTATATCATTAGAATGGGTTTTTAAAAATAAAAAATATATACAAATATAACTTGTATTGTTCATTGGTAGTTTTTGCCTAATTTTGTATTTTTTTGTTCATATTTAGAAATGTCAAAATAAACCTAGTGTTCTTCATTTAGAGCTTGTAATCTCAGCTGACTCACACTAAAAAGTCATTGACTTTCTGACTTGTATACTGTTGTTTGAATGAAGTATGTTTTAAATCATCTATGGAAAAGTGAAGAAAGTGCTTTGGAAATATTAGACCTCAACAATCTTCTTAGTAAAATCTAATCACTTGTGCCAAATGTGGTTCTCAAAAAGATGAAAATTTTATCCCCTGAATTACTTTGCAGTCTCATCTGAATCATATATGCTGTAAAATTTTGCAATAAAAAATAAAAATCAGTGATGAACAGGATCTCTTTCCAGCCTTTTTTGTTCAGGTTATGTAATTATTTTATCAACCAGTGATGGTAACTGAAGTAAATAAATTTTTATGGGTTTTATCTTTTTTTTATTTGTTGTTATTACAAAGTCAGTTCATTTTTATTTTATTTTATTGTAATCTGTATTGAATAAAATAAAAAAAAAAAGGCAATTCTTATGTGAAAAAATAAGAATTTTTTAGCTAACCTTTATTGTTTTTATCAAAGCAGTTGAAGTCATAATTGACCATATTTTTGCCTCACTTTTTCAAAACCAAAAAAAAAAAAAAATTTAGACAGCTAATACAAGTAAAAATTCCAAACAAACCTGCCAATTATAAGTAATTTTTAAGGGATTTTTGAAATTATATATTTAATTTATTAAAAACTCAATAAGACACTTACACTTACTTTTTCTCTCTACCTTTTCATCCCCACTCTACTTTTTTTCAAAACTGAATAAGAAATTGAAAAGACAAATAATACTAAAAGTTTGAAGCAAACCTTTTCAATTACAAGTAATAAGAGATTTTTAATTATACATTTAGTTTATAATAAATTAGTTTGTAATCCATTATTATTATTATATAGTATTTGACAATAAATCATTTCTCCAAAGAAAAAAAAACTTCAATTTATCACTTATCCGAGGATGGTTTCATATGTTGAAGCAGTGTATAAAGAATCACTAAATGTAAATATAATGTAGGTATCTGACTATATTGGTACCCAAAGAAGTCTATGTAATATAAGTATTTTTATTAAATTAATTTTTGATTTTTAAGAAAATATGAAATTCTTAATGTAGCAAAAGACGATTTTAAAATATTTTTTGAATAAAATGAAATTGTCTTTTTTTTTTATAATACACATTAATTATAGTTAATCATAAATATCTTATTTACATATGTTTAATTTCAAATAAGAATGACGTATCATAAATTCTAGAAAACTTTGCAAGCATCATTCATTCAGGCATAGTAAAAATAATTTAAAGTGATTGCTTAACATCTTTGCATTCTCATTTCCAAGTTCTTAAGATTTGCCCATATATAAATATTTGGGTCAAAAAGATAGATGGATTCATTCTATCTTTTCATAAAGACTTTATCTTGTGTTTGGAAAGTGAGAGTATTCATTTATAGTTTAAAATCCACAAAGCACATGTGCATTAGCTTAATAGCTGATTATTAATATTATAGTTAATCATGTAATCTGTTTTTATTTAAAGAATTAAGAAATTTATTAAAACTTATTTTGGTATTGATAAATGTAAATTAAAAAAGTAGGACAATTGTAATTAAGTTATAAATTTGTTTTTATTAATCAAAATAAAAAAAACTTATAATTTTCTTGTTTTTATGTTTTACTGTCTATTATAAAAGTGAATTCAAACTAACTCCTTTTTAGTAGAGAGATTGTAATTGTATAGTTGTAGAGATTGATCTAGAAAGAACATTTGCCAGTCTCCATGTTGGCCAAGTTTAAACTGCCAGAAAAGTGATGTCTTTTTGTGATTTCATAGTGTAATATGTGAAAAACAGACTAACTGAAATCCAAGAAATTATTGAAGCTAAATGGTGTTAAGAACTCCCAATGTTTATCATATATATGCACTATTCAGTATGAGAGTAAGAAGTAAGCCTATTTATCTTGAGATTCCAGTGCGATATTTTATTCATACACTACTTTATAAATGAATAGAAGCACATACAAAAGAAATCTATTATATATATATATATATATATATTGTAATGATCCGCAGAAAGGGAGCTTAACATAATCTGCACTACAGGGCACCATCTAGGCATTTGAACCTAGAAAAATTTATAGAGTAGGCAGATACGTAATTCAAAATAATTTTTTTAATATATATTTTGATTTAATATATTTTGTTTTGCGGTTGTTAGCCCATTGTCACTAGCTCATTGGAATAGCAGAGATTTATATTTATAATAAGTTCTTATCTAAGAATATATAAAAAAGAATAAAATAAGCCACTGCCAGTAATTATACACACAAACATTTATTTACGCACATATATAAATAAAATTTAACATTATTATTTTAGTATGTTTACTTTAACATTTAACATTATTTTTAACTTTTATTTTTAGATTTTAATTTACATTTTAATTTTTATACTATTATAAGTTCGCACAGATGGATTTATAAAAGTTTGTTTTATAATGTTGAGTATAGATCGGTTACATAAATTACACTGTCAAAAACATTTCAAAATAAACATAAACGATCAAAATACAAAATCACTGTCAATTGCATAGGGAATACAAGAAACCCACTGGTATTCATCATAAGATACCGCAGTGACACCAATAACTTAAAAGACATCCGAATAAATACATTTTAGATACTCACCGTAAGGTATCATTATTTACCGAATGTCTATATATTTTGATCAAATATGAAAACCAAAAACATAATTAACTGATAACGAATCCATGCAACTTCCATACCCAACTTAAATTTAATGCATTTTTATTTAGAGTGTCGAATATGAATAGACTACATAGATTTGCATTTGAAAGAAAATATTCTATCCTTATTTAACCTTAGGCCAAAAGTTCGCAGTCAAACTAACGTCAATTCATCTGATATATCGATGCATTCAATGTAATATAAAATACGGCAGCACAAAAGGTTAAGAGAAGAAATTGCCTCTCATCAGATAGAAATACTACATCTATCTGACAAGAAGAGCAATAAAAAAAAAAACTCCATAGGAAAGGACTGTGGTCATTTTGCCCACTTACAAATCGCATTCCATAGGCCAAAAAGAAAGTGTGCAGCGTATAAAGCGATTCTGCCTGTAGCGAACCTCATACTACATCTACTAATCACACCAATATATCCAATCCATTGACCCAATTCAACTATGAAACAAATAACCTAAGATTACCCTCCCCTAATATAACTTTACAAATCTATATAGCCATTCATGCCCAACTTAAGTTTAACATTTATATAATTTAATTTATCGCAAAACAAAAATCATAAATAAAACTTAAAGAACAAAAAAAAAATTAAATGGAAATGATTTTACAAAAAAGAAATACATCAAATAAAATTATAACTAATTAATAAATAATTTAGTTTGGTCAGATAGGAATCTATTTCTATTTTTTTTTAAACATGGAGAAAGTTTATATTTTAAAGTTCTTAATGTTTTCAAATGTTCATTAACTATATATTTCTTACTGTTTTGAAAAATGTCCATAGTCTCTGATTTTTTTGTAATGGAAGGTGTTAATTCCCACGAAGTCATAAGGAGATCAGTGTGCAGTTAACCGTTGGTCCTTTATGGTTGATGGTATTCTTCCAGGCCTTGATGTCCTGTGGTCCGCAATATTGGAAAACGATGTTTCATTTTTTTTGAACAACTGAAGGAATTGAAAGTGCGTCTTTCAATCCCTTCTCCTCCAACCCTCTCCAACTTAACACATATCTGTCATCTTGTAATAACTAACTAATAATTTCCAAACTTTTCCTTTTATATTAATTTTAAGGATTCAATTGACATTACGTCATTGATGTGATGGTCCTTTCGCTGAGGTCCGATTCCATTGTTTTTCTCTCCTATCTGACCTTTGCTTATACATTTAAATGCCCAAGGCTAGTTTACATTTAACTAATTAAAACAATCATTTCCATTTTCTGATTACTTAATGTGTTTTCCAAAATTAAAGATATATTTTTATCTCTAAATCTTTTTAAGTTTTTGCTTTTAAAATATTTTTTCTATTTTTAATAAAGTTTTATTTTAATAATATTTTTTTTTTCATCTGTGCGATTTTTATATATATATGAGTTTAGTATAGAATTTTAATTTTCAATTTTTAATTCTTAAAAAGGAAGTTTTATTTGCGAACTTTTATTCTTTTCATGTTTACTAATAAAAAAACAATGTAACGTACGTATGTGCCCGTTACATATCAGTAAACTTGCTTAAAAAAAAAATAAACAAAAAAAATTTTACTTAGGGTTAGTAATTACGGTACACGATTAACGAAAACATTTACAAAAACATTCGGTTAGTAATTTTTACAAAGATTATATACAAAAAAAAAATGTTGACTATCGTTTTCCTAAGGACCATTTACATCTACGCCTCCTCCCCCCAAGCATTCTATTTTTTTATACATTTTATTTTTACACACGGCATGACAAGCAAATTTTATAAATTATTTATTTAAGAAGGTTGCACTGAGGTAAATATGTTTTAAGGAATAATGGGTTTAAACGTGTATATTTGCAGCACAATTATAAATACCACCAACTTATTTATGACTGATTGAAATGCATACATAGGGTTACACTGAAGTAATTCCCAAAGGTACTCATCGTAAGGTACCACATTTCGATCATAAACTTACGTGGCTGTGCGCGCCTATACACGTTAAAGCATAATATATATTAACAAAAAAAAAAAAACATATTAATTGCAACCTTTTGACTTTCTTTTTAACAAAATACAATTTAATATTATTAATACTTTCTCGTGTTTAATATATGTGCAATTTCTTTCTGGCAGCGCATTTATAAGATTTAAAGTATATGACTTTATGTAAACAGATAAAAATATCTCATTTTGACAAAAGAAATTTACTCAGGGTATACGTGGTTTATTAAACATCGGCCCCAGTTGGGAGACCAATTATAACGATCTGGAGAAAGGGGACTTAACATAATCTGCACTACAGGGCACCATCTAGGCATTTGAACCTAGAAAAATTTATAGAATAGGCAGATACGTAAGTTTAAAAAAATTTTTTTTTTTATATATTTTGATTTAATATATTTTGATTCCGGTCATTAGCCCATCGTCACTAGCTCATTGAAATAGCAGAGATTTATATTTATAATAAATTCTTATCTAAGAATATATAAAAAAGAATAAAATAAGCCACTGCCAGTAATTATACACACAAACATTTATTTACGCACATATATATATAAAATTTAACATTATTATTTTAGTATGTTTACTTTAACATTTAACATTATTTTTAACTTTTATTTTTAGATTTTAATTTACATTTTAATTTTTATACTATTATAAGTTCGCACAGATGGATTTATAAAAGTTTGTTTTATAATGTTGAGTATAGATCGGTTACATAGATTACACGGTCAAAAACATTTCAAAATAAACATAAACGATCAAAATACAAAATCATTGATACCATCAATTGCATAGGGAATACAAGAAACCCACTGGTATTCATCATAAGATACCGCAGTGACACCAATAACTTAAAAGACATCCGAATAAATACATTTTAGATACTCACCGTAAGGTATCATTATTTACCGAATGTCTATATATTTTGATCAAATATGAAAACCAAAAACATAATTAACCGATAATGAATCCATGCAACTTCCATACCCAACTTAAATTTAATGCATTTTTATTTAGAGTGTCGAGTATGAATAGACTACATAGATTTGCATTTGAAAGAAAATATTCTATCCTTATTTAACCTTAGGCCAAAAGTTCGCAGTCAAACTAACGTCAATTCATCTGATATATCGATGCATTCAATGTAATATGAAATATGGCAGCACAAAAGGTTAAGAGAAGAAATTGCCTCTCGTCAGATAGGAATACTACATCTATCTGACAAGAAGAGCAATAAAAAAACATAGGAAAGGACTGCAGTCATTTTGCCAACTTACGAATCGCATTCCATAGGCCAAAAGGGAAGTGTGCGGCATATAAAGCGATTCTGTCCACAGCGAACCTCATTCTACATCTACTAATTACACCAATATATCCAATCCATTGACCCAATTCAACTACAAAACAAATAACCTAAGATTACCCTCCCCTAATATAACTTTACAAATCTATATAGCCATTCACGCCTGACTTAAGTTTAACATTTATATAATTTAATTTATCGCAAAACAAAAATCATAAATAAAACTTAAAGAACAAAAAAAAAAATTAAATGGAAATGATTTTACAAAAAGAAATACATCAAATAAAATTATAACTAATTAATAAATAATTTAGTTTGGTCAGATAGGAATCTATTTCTATTTTTTTTTAAATATGGAGAAAGTTTATATTTTAAAGTTCTTAATGTTTTCAAATGTTCATTAACTATATATTTCTTACTGTTTTGAAAAATGTCTGTAGTTTCTGATTTTTTTGTAATGGAAGATGTTAATTCCCATGAAGTCATAAGGAGATTGGTGTGCAGTTAACCGTTGGTCCTTTATGGTTGATGGTATTCTTCTCGGCCTTGATGTCCTGTGGTCCGCAATATTGGAAAATGATGTTTCATTTTTTTTTGAACAACTGAAGGAATTGAAAGTGCATCTTTCAATCCCTTCTCCTCCAACCCTCTCCAACTTAACACATATCTGTCATCTTGTAATAACTAACTAATAATTTCCAAACTTTTCCTTTTATATTAATTTTAAGGATTCAATTGACATTACGTCATCGATGTGATGGTCCTTTTGCTGAGGTCCGATTCCATTGTTTTTCTCTCCTATCTGACCTTTGCTTATACATTTAAATGCCCAAGGCTAGTTTACATTGACTAATTAAAACAATCATTTCCATTTTCTGATTACTTAATGTGTTTTCCAAAATTAAAGATATATTTTTATCTCTAAATCTTTTTAAGGTTTTGCTTTTAAAATATTTTTTTTATTTTTAATAAAGTTTTATTTTAATAATAATTTTTTTTTATCATCTGTGCGATTTTATATATATATGAGTTTAGTATAGAATTTTAATTTTCAATTTTTAATTCTTAAAAAGGAAGTTTTATTTGCGAACTTTTATTCTAAAAATTTTATGTTTACTAATAAAAAAAACAATGTAACGTCATCTGTGCCCGTTACAGTATATATATATATATACACACACACATGCTTGAAATCTAGTTTATATGTTTACTTATTAGTTATTTTTTCTATATTAATAATAACTTGTGATTTTAAATATTCCTTACTGCCCAAGAAATAATTTATTTCTACTATATTTATTTGTTTTAAAAGTAAACAACTTCTAAATAAATTATTCATATAATGGAAAAAATATCTAAAAATAAAGTAAAAGTGACCAATCTCTAGTTGCTAGAAATTCTAGGCATATATTTTTAGAATTCTATGAAATCATTCATAAAACCCTTTTTAAAAAAGGCTTAGATAAAAATATAATAAATTGGCCAATGTGATTTTTAATGACAGGAGAAAATCAAGTTTTTTGACTGAGTATTTTGTATATAAAATAATTTTTTTGCAATTGTAATTTATAATTGAAATGTATTTGTGTCTGCTGTCATTATATATGTACATATATAATCAATAAAGCAAATCATATATCACATGATTTGTTTTAAGCTTGTATTTTAGATATGTAATATAGGGAGCATACCAATACCTCTGTCAAGTTTTTATTCATGTGTTGCAAGAGAATGCATTTAAAATCTATTTAGAATTATCCTTATCCTCAGAATGGTTTCAAGCTTTTGACTCTCCTCAATGAGGTGCTAGAATATTCAGACATTAGATCTAAAATACCAACTGAAAACCCAACTTTCATCTAATATTTAACTATTAAGTGGAAAATCTGAAATTTTCAGGCACATAAATGTCTTTAAATCCAGTTATCTAACTTAAATAGCTATACGGGTCTAAAAACACTTCAGTCTCAGCAATATAACATCATCAAAGCATCAAGGGTAAAATTATGATAATCAATAAATTACAAATTGCACATTCACAAACAAGTGAAGTTCAATATTAAGAGAATTATAGGGCTGAGTGCTTTTGGGAACCTTTAGTTCCCATATTCATAGCCTATCTTGGAGGTATTAAAAATCACATCTCAAGCCAACACCCCCAAGATAGACTATGAATATGGGAACTAAAAGTTCCCGAAAGTGCTCAGCCTTACAATTCTCTTAATAATGAGCTTCACTTGTTTGCATAATGCACAATTTGTAACTTACTACTTGAAGGTGAAGTAGAAACAAGAATTTTATTTCAATAATCAATAAAGCAACTCATATATTGTGTGACTTGTTTTAAGCTTATATTACAGATATGTAGTATAGGGAGTGTACTAATAGTTCTAAGAAGTTTTTATTGCTAAGTGCCACAAGAGAAAGCATTTAAAATCTCTATCTAAAATTATCCCTATTCTCAGACTGGTTTTGAGCTTTTGACTCACCTTAGTGACATGCTAAGATCTTCACACATTAGATCTAAAATACCAACTCAAAAACCAACACTCATCTAATATGTAATGATTAAGTAAAAAATCTGAAATTTCAGATACATAAATGTCTTTAAATCCAATTATCTAACTTAAATAGTTATATGGGTCTGAAAACACTTTAGAATCACCATATATTAATAGCCTCAGCAATATAACATCACCAAAGTCTCAAGGTCAAAATTATAATAATCAATAAAGCAAGTCATATATCATGAAACTTGTTTTAAGTTTGTATTACAGATATATAACAAAGGGAGCATACCAATAGTTCTAACAAGCTTTTATTGGTAAGTGCCACAAGAGAAAGCATTTAAAATCTGCATCTAAAAATTATCCCTAGAAAATCTCAAGACCTCCCTCTCTATCAGTTTTATTTCACACTACACTCTATCAATTGAGCCTATCAGCAACCAACCAATCAACATTTCCCATGACTAATAAATACACATACTAGTAAACATATGCCATACTATATATGAAGCCAAAAAAATTTTCCTTCTCCCATGCTTGGTATTAATAATCACCAGCTACTCCACTCCTTCAAAAGATGGTCCCTGGAATCTAAATTTTTTGATTTCCCAGTTTGTCTTAACCTATATGCATTGCTGACATTTCATTTTCTCCAATATCAATGTCTATCTAAAAATATAAATCTTATTCTGTATCTTATATCATGTGGCAGAGGAAATTCAACAACACCTCTTCCAGACATATCAAGTTCTCAACCAAGTCAGCACTAACATGCTAAATATATACTGTAATGGTATGTATCCTCTCAATGAGATAAGTTAAGGCAGTTGCATCTCACTATAATCGATTTAAGGTCTTCATATAGGATGCCATGAATGATGTGATTTAATTTTAATATAAAATTATATCTGTTCCAAATAAATAATTTATTATTAAATTATTAATATAAATTATATCTAAACCACATCAAATCAATCTTCATCTTAATTGATTTAACCGTTATGCTCAGATTTTAGACTCAGGAAAATTTAACAATTGACTCTCTTCAGAGGTTCCTATTAACATACTAGAGTAATAATAATAAATCTCACTAACTCTTTAAAATGGGTTTCATGAAGTTAATATAATAATCAATAAAGATTATATATTAAATGTTTGATCTTATAAAATCAAATAAATAAATAAAATAAATTAAAGACTTCATTTAGTTTAATATAAAGCATAACAGTTATTTATTTAACGAATAAATAATCTAAACTTTTTAAACTTTATAATATATATATAATAAGCGCCCTCTATAGCTTAGAGTTGACTTCATTGATTCCTAGGCTCTTATAGAAAGTTAGTTTTTTCTGTGTTTTTCTGGATCTTTCCTTGTGAAAACCATTTTCTTTGATATGTGAACTTCCTACTTTTCTGTTTAATTAAGAGTGGCTAAGTTGCTTGATTCTGAAGAAGCTAATAGCTGTCTTCAGAACCTTCAATGAAACAAGCTGAAGAAAAAGCCATCTTGGAAATGCAAAATAACACAGGTTTTTGTTCATTGCAGCCTACCACTCCATCCACAGATGCTACTGTCAATAAAAAAATTACATGTTCTCAAAAGTTCAACACAGAGGATCCACAGTCCAAATTTCAAACCAATAACCTTCAAAATGAAGCCTCCAGTGAGATCGTTAAAAATTCAGATTTCCCAAGCTTGGAAAATAGCAACGGTAAATTTTCTTTCAATTTTTCTAATAAATCAAAAGTTTCTCAAAATATTAACAAAATAGCAAAACTAAAATTTTTCCAATTTAATGCCTCCCCTTCCCAAAATTAACCTAAGATATTAATTAACAGCAGGCCCTCCTATGCTAACATTACACAGGCAGGCCTTATTGAGCCTAACGTTATAGCATGGGAAGCTTCAAAGAATCACAAAGATTTATTCAATTTATGTGATGAAGAGATTGAGGAGAACTTAACTGATATTTGTAGCAATCCCAACACACACAATCTAAATCTAGAGCAAAAAGAAATTGACTTAATAGTAAACAGATTCAATAATACTATTCCTCCCCAATTACATAAATCATTTCTTAATTTCCACAGTGATAGCACCTCAATCTTAGCTGTCACCAACACTTCTTGTGATCTATTTAAATTCCCAATTAATGAACTATATTATGAGATAACAAAGAAAAAATTATGGAATCTGATTCATAAAATTTTGCAACATCCCAATAATCGATACTTGGTAATTGAGTTCAACAATCCCACTCAGAAATTAATCTTCCAAAAATCCTTCAAGTATCTTGATGGAAAAAAGTCATTTGTAATATTAATATGAATCATCCTACAATCTTGTCAGGCAAAATAAGGAATTGTTACCTTAAATTCAGGGAGAGTGATTTGCAGCAAATACTCAGGCCCTATGGCAAAGTATCAAACTTTAGATATCAACTGATAAATGGCATAGACCTTCCAGTTTATTTGAATACTGCCTTCTTTGATCTTTCCCTGAATAAGGAATCAAACCCCAATGACATTTCCACTCTCTACTATGTGGACACTTCCCCTCTTGTCATTACCTTCTGTGGCATTCCTCCACAGTGTTTCTTCTGCCACCAGAGAGGCCACTTAGTGAGGGACTGCCCAGCCAGAATTTGCCACAATTGCAAAAGAATTAAAATCAAAACTCACCTCTGTAACTCTAGTCCAGTGATGCAGACTGTGGAGACTCCCATGTCCATGCCTGACTTTGAAACACCTGAACCAATGGAAAGTTCCACTTGTTCTCTAACATCTCCAGTGGTCCTTTCAGCATCTGAAACAGTAGAAAACTCCACATGTTCTTTATCGTCTACTGTTGATAAGGTCAGCCTTGACTCTTTGCCTTCACCTGCTCTCTCCACATGTGCTTTGGATGAGTCTTTTGAGTCAACATGTTCGGCCATGGAGGAGACTTCCCCTTTGCCTCTGCCCAACAAAAGGAAGGCAAATGAACAAAATAAACAAAATACAATTCCAAATCTTCAGTGAACAAATTATATTTGAAAAAAAAAATAACAAAAGCATGGACTCCTCAGACTCCGAATATCTTATCTCCCAGCAACCTGGGAAAAAAATGCAAGCCTGTTATTAAGGCAGATAGTCAAACAAAAAATTGTGAATTACCCAATAAAGATACAAGCAAACCTTGTCAAACCCCTGTTCCAGGTAAGGACATTAAATTAAAGCTACCTAAGACCTCCAGGGCATCGAATGTTGAACCAGACTCTGTTGAAGGCCTGCATTACAAAGAGTCTGGGGAGGGAGCCTCTGGCCAGATAGTGGATCTGCAACAAGCTAGTACTGGAGTTTCTTACATGGATGGTTTGCGATCCAGAACAGCAAAAGCAAAAGCTGGGATGTCCTCTTGGTAGGACCAATAGTTGCTGAGTGCATGATCACACATTCAAAACTCATTTAATCATTTCCAAATTTATCACCAATTGCCCAATAAATACACAATATTTATCTGTTAAAATAATGCCTCATGAGGCTCAATATATCAGGACTTAATATAAGGGGGCTGAATTCCCTAAATAGAGTGGATGCATTGGCCAAATGGTTTAAGCAATACTCACCACATACTGTATGTCTCTCTGAGACCAAATTGCACCAATTTTCAAACCCCAAAATCCTGAGCCTCCTTGGCAATCTGGGATATTTTCATCACTCAGTTTCTCCTTCATCTGCTGCTGGAGTGGCAATCTTAATCTCCAATTGTTAGCCCATTTGAATCTTTTAAAATTAACTATATAAACCCATATATAATTATTGCCACCTTATTCCACAAAGCCTTCACTTTAAATATAATTTATGTGTACCTCTATAGAAATGATTTACTAATTCAACAGATAATCCAACAGATTAACATCACAATTGCTTCCAACACTTATCCAATGATTTTCCTTGGGGATTTTAACACCTCCTACCAGGAATTTACAGCCAAATATATACATCGTCTTAATACCAGATTCATGAGTGGAGAGGGCTTCTTCTCTCCGAATGCCTTTTCCTTCTATACTAGAAGGTATACCTCTCTCATAGACCTAATCTACTATACTTCTGATTTACACTTTCTGATTGACCCCTCACTCCAACCTATAGCCTTTTCCGACCACTTGGCATTATCCATTAAACTATCTCTAAATCTTGAGTCATCCAATATTCCAGGTCTGAGCACAACCACGATAATCCTTCTCAAGTCCACATCACCTGAAGCCATCATCTCTGAGGCATACATATATTTTCACAAAATTCATATCCTGTCTTTGCCACCAGTCGAAGCCTGGTTTGCCTTCATCCATATTTTAATGTCATTAATCTCAAACTATACATTATGTAATAAAGGGCCATCTTCACTCCTGATAGAACTTGAATCACTCAACAACACCCTTAAAAATCTTCCCTTGATACAATTCCTATAGAATCCATAATCAACCTGAAATCCCAATACAAAAATAAATAGTTGATTTTGGCAGAGTATCTCTCTATCAAAAAGTCAAAAATTTTCTTGAACCAGTCCCACAATTGGTCCAGGGGCTACATTAGGTGGGATCTAGGCCATAGAGACAAGAAACCCACCCCTTCATCTATTACAGTTGGAAATAACCTTTACTCAGGATCTAACATGCTTCTAAAAAATTTTTTGTTCTTCAGGGAAAAGTTTTCCACTCATGCACCTGACTTTAAACAGGACTCAATATGGGATTCTTTCCCCTCTGACCATGGCATCTTGGAGGGAGATGTTCTGACTAAGTTAACCTCAATGCCTGAAAGAACCCATCCAGGGCTCCATGCAATTCCCCGTTTCCTTCTACTGCACCTGTCTAAATTCTTGGTTCCAATCATGTATAACTTTATTAATCACCTTTCTTCTGGTGTCCATGAAATCAGTGGTCTTTATCCCATAGCAATAGTGCCATTTCTAAAGCACAACATAATTCCATCCCCACTGGAGAATCTGCATCCCATCTCTATGACTCCACTGATGGTCAAGGTCATTGAATCTATCATCAAGGACAAAATTCAAAACAAGATTCTTCCCCTTATTTCACAATATCAATTTGCAATCAATTTGCAAAAAAGGGCAGCTCAACCACAAATGCTATCTATCTTTTTAAAATCATTACTGACCACATCAGATCCCCCAGGCAATCTAGACCAGTAGTTGTGCAGCTCGACATTGCAGCTGCCTTTGATTCTATTCAACTCAATACCCTTTTAAACTTACTTGGTGAGCATGACATTTCTACTGGAATCATAAATATTATTAGAAACCTCCTTTACAATTGTGAATTGAGCATCTCACTTAATGGGAAGCTTTCTCCCCTATTCTACACTACATCCTTCATTCCACAAGGCTCTCCTCTGACTGCCCTGTTTTTCATTACTTACCTCAACCCTCTGCTTCTTCAAATTGAGAGATCTCTTCCTGGCATTCATATCCCAATTTTAAATACATCAATTCATCACATCACCTATATGGATGACTTGGCCATTTTCCTTCCATCAAAAAAATTAATTCCAAGACTCTTATCAATACTCAAAGAATTCTCCGATCAATCTGGCCTCAAATTTAATATGGCCAAGTCATCTGCCTGGTATATATCTTCGGGTAAGACCATTCCAGGACCATTTGCAGCAAAGCCTCAGAACTTCTTGGGCTTTCCTATATTTGAATCCATGTCTGCCATGAGGAGATCTATCCAAGGAAAGCTACTTCAATCCACACAGAGAATCACATCCTCTCTATCCAAAGTTTACATGTCCATGTTCGCCAAGTCCTCCCTCATCAACATACTAATATTCCCTAGAATATTCTATTTTACCCCAGTAGTCAATTTTACCAAAGTCTTCATCAGGAAAATACACAAGATGTGCACTGATCTGATTAGAGGGGGGGGGAGTGCAACCATAAGCTTGAGAAATCTACAGAGACACACAAAACTCAATAGATTATCCCTACATTCCATAGATACTTTCATATTCCAACATTTCTACAATTCTTTCTACAGAATGTGTCTGCAATATCCTAACTACTCACATTCTAGAGAGGTCACTCCCACAGATAAGCCACCCCCTATTGGTACTGACTGGCTGGCAGCCCTTGCATGTTTTATCTCCAAACATACTATGCTTCCTATAAAATCGTCCTCAATGAAAATCAAGTTCTGGGATGCATACTACATCCTTAATCCTGATGTTTCTGCAGGATCAACTATCCTCAGGCTTAACAACCATCTGCTAATCAAGAAATTTAAGCGATGGTTTCTTGAACCCAAATATTTTGATTTCCTGATAAAAATAAATATTAACGCCTTGCCTACTAAACGCTTTCTGGTGCATCACCGAGGATTCTCAAACATAGAGTCCACTTGCTCACTATGCCTCAGAAAGAATGAAACTTGTCTTCACCTCCTCTGCCACTGTGTTTCCCTTTACCCCTACAGAGTCCTTATAGCCTCCATGTTAAATAACAATACACCTGCCCTGTTGACTCTCATTGACAATATACTATGTGGATCCATCCCAGAGATATGAATAACAACATTTGTACTGTTTCCGCTATAGTACACACGGTGCTGGCTCACCTTTAATCATGCACTAGAGCGTTCGCTTGAACTCTATATTAACAAAATGGAAAAAATTCGGAAAAGGGATCAGAATTTGGCCCCCTCTTACATCTATGACTCCACATGAGGTTATTGATCTGGCCCCCAAAGCTGATCCCTTTCACTCCTAAATAGAAATCTTCCCTGGAGAGTAATTTGAGGCTGAATGGCCTGCATCCCTTTGTGATAACTTTCTTTGCTCTGCATGATTATTGCCCAGATCCTGAGTTGTTATGGAAGTAACCTCCAGTATGAAGGGTCAATTTGGTCATATGGAGCATGGACAAAGGATTAGACCTGTCGCTGAACTATATGAGACATGCAAGCTTGGTCAGCTATATCAACAGGATACTATTCCAGACTCGTTCCTTGCAGATATGCTTCATATTAGTCCTTTTAGCTGGTGTCAAACAAGATATCAATAGTGAGCTTTCATCCCACTGATTATCATGTAATATATCCTATGTTTAACTATTATCATATATTGTAACTAAATTTCTGAATAAAATTCTATATTTTATAAAAAAAAACAACTTTATAATATATAAGAATTATTTATATATCTACTATCTTATATTTAAAATATAAAAGTATTCTATTTACCAATTGTAGATATATTTTTAAATTTATAACACTACATGATTTAATAGTTAAAAGGATCGCGAATAAAGATTTTGTAATTTATATAAAGTATATGTATATCTAAATATTAAGATTACTATATTGAATCTATCATATAATAATTAGATTATACAAATAATAATTTAATTATTTGTAAGTAATATTTTCATCCGTTAAAATGATTATGTGTAATTTATGATCATTAATATAAAAAAATATATATATAAGTATATTTCATACCAATGTTAATCATTTATTCAACTATAATAAACAATAGTTATTAAACTATTTGAATTAATACAAACAAATTAGTGTCATGCCATAAAAAATATGTAAATTGAAGAATAATTTAATTTCTTACTTCTAAATTCATTCTATCCCTTTAATATATTTATATGCCTTTCCCATGTTAATATTCTTTATCCCATATCTAAATTTTTATTAAATATATATAAAAAAATTAAATTATTGATCTTCTCTTCTTATTCATTTCTTCAGTGAAATGAATTTAATGATAAAGGAAATGAGATTCACGTTCACCAATTGTAATTTTCAAGAATGGTAATTATAAAAGTTAATGAAATCGTCCTAGATGTTCATGGAATTCGTGAATTAAAATCCTTTGAAGATAAAATTCTTAATTCCTTGGTTATTATGCATTGAAAAAGATGAGATCTCAAGTTGATGTTTAGTTTCCTCCTTGCATATAAACAGCATCTTCTTTTAAACATAGTTCTTTTATTAGCAATTATAATTCCATTTCAAAGATATAGCTTATATATAATTTTAAAGACATTTGGCAAAAGTTGTTACTCACGCACATACACACACATATATATATATATATATATTTGATTAGACAAGCATATTTTATATATCCTACAATAAAATTGGTGTTCTATTCAACTTTGTATTTTTTTTATAATGTAAAGTTCATTAATTTAATTTACTTGGTTTTTGTAATATGTTTTTTTACAAAAAATGATCTTTATATTTAGAACTCCAACTAGAACGATCTTTAGAATATAAAAATATATTCAAATTAAGTAATTTAGAAATTACTTTTCTTTAAGAAATATTAAAAATTTCTTCTAATAAGCTTTCTTATTAAATCGTTCAAAAATATGGATTTTTCTTATATGCTGTTCTTTAAATTGAACACAATATAAGTCCTTGTGAGGATATTTCTGAAAAGATAGAATCTTTAATCTTTTTTTAAAAATTATTTCATTTTTCCTATTTGTAGTTGCATGAGCTTGCTAAAGCATATCATATTATATATTGTGATATTACAATTCTATATTAAATCACTGAGTTAATTTCATTTCCTTTAATTCATTGATAGATTGCATTTGAACCTAAAAGTTATCACCTTATCAATTGTCTTTATTAATGAATTAGTATTTCAACAATGGTTTTTCATTTTAAAGAATGAAAAATACTAATTTACTATGTTACATATTTATTTTCATAATATAATAGAAATAAAAATATAATGTATACATATGATTATATGTATTTATAAGTAATCTATATTCATACAATACAGATGACCAGTTGCATCTATACAACAGCTAATTCAATCCTATCAGAAGATATATCCTCTGGTGCACTTACTGCATCTTCACCATTGGCAACACCATAAGACATCCAGCTATATTCATCAATAAGCTCCAACAAATCAAGGTCTGGGACAACAATACTCCACCCCCAAATATTTTTGCTGTGACTTGGCCACTACTAAAACAAACCATCCAATCTATAAAAGGTCATAGTCCAACAATAACCACATTAAATAGCATTCAATGATACCATTCATTACTCTCAACATAAACTGTCTTCAACATCATCTCCACTTGACTACAGAATTTACTCATCATCTATCACAATCCACCAGCTGTCACCATATGCAATTCTATTCTGAATTGACTTTGTTCTTTATACAGCATCCACAGTTTGATTTCATACCACATGAATTATAAATTACCTTTATATTGTAAGAAGATTACCAATTAAAAGAACAATAATCAAGATCCAACATGATGCCAGATTTTACAATCTTAGGTCATATCTATCTATCTATGAAGTTGGGTTTTATTTTTAAAGACTTTAATGATTAAACTTGATATCCATCTCTGTATCCAAAACTTAGCACATTTGTAAAAAAATATATACCTTGAAACCTGATTAATGTAACCCTTAAAATTAATCCATATAAAAACTTGTACAATATGATTGGACCTATAACTCTTACAATCAAAGTTATGTAATGTCATGTAACCTAAAGAATTAATAAAGATTATTATTGTTGGCACATGATGATGATAATAATAATAAACAAAATATAATATTTAAAACAATTGAATTTCTTACCTTTAGATGCAGGTCCATATAAAATAAATAATAATTTTGCCTGATAAACAATTGGCCAAGACTTTACAATACAAGTAAACCAAAAAGCACGATCTTTAATTTTGTTACAAGGATCTAAAAATATTTTTCTAAAGAATAAACGTACTTGAAATTCCATTGAAGTACAAACACCTGCAAAATGATAATAATTTTACAAAATAAATTTAATTTTTACATGATCAGTAGAAGTCAAAGACTACAAAATTAGGATCCAATTTATTATTCCAAATCATTGGCCCCAAGTTATTTTTTTGTTCTATGTTTTAAAATTATGACAATTGTTTACTTTTTAAAGATTATCAATCTCCATTTTTCTTTCATTATTTGTAGTTCCCTTCTATTATATATCTTTTATTGGTCAATAACATATTAAATTCCTTTTTGTTTCTCATTTTCTTCAATTCAAATTTAACTTTTTAACTCCTTCATTTACATTATATTTATACTCTTATCTATTTAATTTATTTTTTAAACTTCTAATGTCTCCAATTATTTTCTTTATTTCTTTTTATCATTCTAAGCCTTTACCATACAAAGATATACTCCACAAAAAAAAATATTTAGAATGGTTGTTTCTCAATTCTATATTCAAAAAATCCCATCATTTTAATCTTTTTTTTTTTACTATCTTCATATCTCAACCTATTCAGATTTTTAAACATTTAGAAGTATTAATTTGTTTTATAATTTCCTTCATAACTGTCACATTTAATTTTTTATCCTTATAACACTAGTTTCATTTAAATTTACTCTCATTGCAAATTTATTACAAATTTCATAAATCCTATTCAACAAATTAAGTTCAATGTCATTACATACACGTGGTGATATGACACCAGTCAAAGTTAATATAAAGATTTTTTATTCTAACATTTACTATTTTTTTAACAACTTTCATTACATCTTTAAAAAATAGTAAATAAAAAAAAAGTATTATATTCTATTTAGGTTTATATTTTTTATAAATAAGACATATAGGCTTATTCTTTCCATTCTATATGCATCTTTCCTTTTCCAAATTATCAAAAATTATTACCATATTTTTTACTTATTCTGTTACAAGTTTTTCATGACCAATACTCAATATCAACATTACTAAAAAAGATGGTCATAGTCTCCATCAATGTAAGATGCTGAATCCCTAAAATCTCTCATGTTTGAACTTACCTTGTAAGACAGAGATTGTAAATTTTCTCCAAATCATATTTAAAATATAATCTGTTCATAGTAAAGAGGTATTTCTCTTTTGTTTGTAACATGTGTAATACTAAAATATAGGTTTTTAATTAACCGTCCAGACAATTGTAATTTCCTCTCTATAACTTTGTTTAATAATTTTTTTTTCAATCAAATTTTTTATATAATCCTAAACTTTTTTCACACATTTCTTAGATGCACTTGATTTTTGTGGAAATGATACATCCAATATACATTATATTAACATTTTTAAGATAAATATTAATTTTATTACTATACTCTATTGATAGTTAGTAAAACCTTTTTTTTATTTTTAAGCAGAATATCAAAATGTAATTTTACATAAAAGTTTAAATATTTTATAGCATGATATCTAAGGGGAAAAAAAATAAAAAGCAAACAATATTATAAAAAATGAGAAAAAATGTTATTTAAGTTATAATAACAAGTTATTAATTACCTGTTTGGGTTTTCATTAATACATCAACTATTTTTTTAATGCTAGAAAAGGCATTAATTGCATCAAAAACTCTATGACATTCTAAATCATCCCATCCAGCTATTACAGTATGAACAAAATTTCCAAAACATGTTAAAACAAAACATTTGTCACATACTTTGCTTGAAAATTCTAACTGCAATAAAAACATCATTAAAATAAATAATACAAGATTTAATATATATAGTAAAATACACTTTTTATGATTCATTAATATGTGTATGCTTTTATATGTAAAAGTTATTAAATAAAAGCAAAATAATTATAAATGTTCACTCAATTGCAAAGCATATAGGTCTTTTTATTTGTCTGTCTATCTGTAAATCTATCTATATGTCTATCAATCATACTAACTAAACTAACTAAACTAAATTAAACTAACTAAACTAAACAACTAAACTAAAGGAACTAAACAAACTAAACTAAACAAACTAAACTAAATTAACTAAACTAACCAAACCAAACTAAACTAATTAAACTAAATTGTCATGTATTGAACAGACACTCTATTTATTTTTTACAACATTATGTGTTTATTCCAATAAAAAATATTTCAAGTACAAATTACTTCACGGATTACACTATACTGCTTTACATGCAAAAACAAGTCTTTTTATGTGCTGGGTAAAATATTTGTTTTTTTTTTTTTTACCAGTCACTTCATAAACTAACTAAAGTAAACTAATTAAACTAAACTAACTAAATTAAACTAACTAAACTAACAAACTAACTAACTAATTAAACTAACTAAACTAATTAACTAAACTAACTAACCAACTAAACTAATTAACTAACTAAACTAACTAAAGTAACTAAACTAATGGACTCATGGACTGACTGTCTGTCTACCTACCTACTTCCCTCCTTCCCTTACCTCCCTCCCTCCTTACCTACCTATCTAATTTCTTAGCTACCTACCTACCTATACCTATCTAATATATATAAATGCAAAATACAAATATATATGCATAAATATATGTATTGATGTATATGAACAATTACATTAATAGACAAAAAAAAGTAAAATGCTGTATTATATATAACTCAGATATGTAATCGAACAGGAATAAGATGCTTCAGTTACTTCTTGTTCAATTATACATATATATTGTAATAGTCAAAATGAGCATTAAATTATGCTTCAGAATGAACACCACAAGAAAATATCAAATTTATTGTTTCACTGGAATACAAATAAGTTCCTTCAGAATTTAGGAGATGAATATGACTGAACTTAAACCCAATCTATTTTAAAACTGTTTTTTATATTTTGGTGTGAATATATTCTATCATAAAAACCTATCATAATTTTTCATCTTCTCTGTAATTATTTACACTCAAAAAAAATTTATTTCCAGCATGGATCAATGGGTCATGAACCTCTCTGATACTACTATTAAAAAAGCTATTTTTAGTTAATATGAGAAAATTACTTTAATAAACATAATAAAAAAACTTATGGTTTACAAAATATTTACAATTATATAGCTAGTTGATATTTAAATATGTTTTCTATTTCAGTTTACCAACAAAGTTCATTAATTTCATAAAGTGTACTTTTTTTCTATACCAGTTAATTTTAAATACAGCTTGATTCTATGGTTATTCTTTTTACACCATTTCTTTTCTTCAAGTGTCTTACTATTGATCTTTATTTAGTAGTATTTAACTGTTCTATTAATTGAATATGATTTTCTATAATATTAAACTAACTATGTGTTAACATGTACATCATTAATTCTTTACTATGATAGTAATCATTCTACTTATCCTTATGAAAATTAACAGTGAGGTGTGGACATATCACATATTACTCAGAACTTAACATGCATATACATATATATCTAAGTTTTAACCTTAAACAATTTTGTAATGAATTTTTTTTTTCTATCAATACTTTATGGGTTTTCTTTATGCTTCTCGTAATTCATAGTTTTAAATTTCTTTACGAATAATTAAATACTTATGGTTATATGCTTAATATATATATATATACTGTTCACACCATATGACTATAATGATATCATTAAACATCTCCTAAATAAAACCAACTGCATAAGAAAATTTTCAGTAACTTCCATTTAATATTAAGGCATGATAAATAGCCCCAAAAGACATTTTACAGATGTATATTGAAAGAGCAATGTTAACTGCATGCGACATAAATAATAATAACTTTTCAAATACAACAATATTTATGAATATTAAGCTTCGTGCCATTACATATGATTTATAATACAAGGTAAGTTAACTGTTCATGATAAAATATAAATATATCCATGATAAGTTATTCTACTTACAAACTGATATTGGTGATAATAAATATTGAAATGATATAATCATTTCAAGTAGTTTATATTCATCAATCATCCAGAGAAAGAAGAATTTAATACAGCATAGGGTGTTCAATTTTTAAAGACCAGTTAGACAAGGCAATGATAAGGTTATTTAATAAAGTGATAAAAATACTGTGTGATGTGTAAAGGGGCTAGATTGGCCTAAGGTAGCTGTACACCTATTAATAAATTTTTGGAAAATAAATACACACTCAAACTAAACTTAACAAAGAGTTTATTACTCTGAATATATAATATTAGTAAATGTTACTTGTCAACTAGTAGCTTGCTTATTGTTTTGCAATTTAATTAACTTGCATATAGAATAAAGAAACTTCTTGCATTTCACCTGTAATTTATAATATATTTTTTCTCATTTATAGTTATGTATGCATTGTTCTTTAGAGTATTGAATTATAATGCTGCATTTTGTTTCACAGTGCTTTGTTATGCATTGTTAATTCTTCACTGTTAATTCTGCACTATATGCATTTTTTGGCATACTAATCTGTTCATGAATTGCTACAGTGCATGCATTGAACTGTTCATATTGCACTTTGACAGTTTTGTTTTGCTTTGTCTAATTTGCATAATAACTTTCCTTGTTATATCTTTGAAAATTAGCACAACTACATTATTTTCAATTTTGCTTAATTATAATTATTATGCACACTAATTTTGTTTAGAGTAAAATTTTAATGTCTTTTATTACTAACTAAATTTATTTACACACACACTAATGCAACTTTATTATTTTGATATATTAATATAGAATACAATTTTTAGTCAATATATAACAATTTCTCCTCTTCACTCTAAAAATAGAACAAAATTTAATCACAAATATAATCTTGTAATTTTGCAGGCTTTCTTGATAGTCTAGCTCTTCATGGATGGGAATCTTTCTTCTTCAGTCAATAATTCATTATTTAATTCAGCAGATATATCTTGTGAATCTAGACTTCAACATTTAATTCACTGTTGATGGGTGTATCTGTTTTAATATTTAAACTGTGCTCTAGAAAATCATCCATGAGTCAATAAAACACATTTTTAAGTAATTTCCTATCATCTTCAGTTTCAATTATACAGGTAGTAGTTTAGTTTTAACTTCAGGTATCCATTTTTTTTAAATTTGTCTCATCCTTATAGTTTGTCTATTTTAAATTGATTACTTTTAGACCTCATCTCCTTTTCTCTGGTTTTATCCAGAATTAGCACAGAAATGGGTTCTGTCAGATTTTTTTGCTTACTGAACTAAATGTAAAATGCTGATAAAACATTGCAATATACTTTTTAGCTGTTGAATTGCCCTTTTATTAGTCCATTGGATTCAGGATGGTAAGGCAGTTTTAGTAGATTAAAACAGGCAAAACTCTATATGTAAGAAATGGTGATCATGTGAAGTTTTAATAGATGTTTTATTCTCTTCTTAGCTAGGAAATCCTTCAACTGTACTAAACGAAATCCTGATCCATTATCTGCAACTATGTTGTGAAGAGTTTATTTAGTATCTTTATTATACTCTCCAATTTAGTAATTTTGACTATTGTGCTGCATTGTCTATTTGGAATATGAGTCAACAATGACAAGAAAAATATACATCCATGGAATGGCTCTGCATGGTCTAAATGGATTCTTTGACATAACTTCAGGCCATCATTGTACTTTTGCAGTACTTTGGTTGTTGTTCAACAGGCTTGGCATGTTTTAACAATTTTCTCAATATCATTATTTATGTCAGGTCACCAGATGTAAGCTTCTGCCTACAAACTATTCTGAGGTATCTTTCATTTAGTAGCTCTAAAATGTATTTCCTCCACTCATTTCAAGTTAAAATATTGTTAGTCATGAGAATGCATTCTTTACACACAGATAAACTTTTGTGAGCATTTTAGATTTGCAGCACTATGTAGTTTGTCATGCTTTTGGCAGTCTTGTTTGATCAAATTTTTACTAACTGATATCCTTCATCATTTTTCATTCATTTTGCTATGACTTTATTATTTACTACTTTAGATTTTATCATATCATAATTGATTTTCATAACATGGGATTCACATGTGTGTTTGTTCATAATTCTAGAGAGAGCTTCTATATGCTTTATTTGCTTACCAGGCTTGTATAGTCTTTCAAAATCATACATATTTCTATTTTTTCCAAATATCCTTATTTGAGGTCCATGCTCTGTGAAGATTTTTAAATGAACATTCTTAAATATATGAGTGGAAAATCTGAAATTTTCAAACACTTACATGTCTTCAAATCCAGCTATCCAACTCAAATAGCTATATTTATTCTGTCTGTCATGCCACCCTTGCTACAACTGCAAATTATTGTGGTGAATAGTATTCACCCAGAGCATTTTAAATTTGAAGTTTTCTTTTAAAGTTAATTTTCATTTAATTTTTTTTTATATATTGTTGGAAATTTAAGTATAAGTTTTGTATTCCAGAAAAAGTAAGGAAAATATATTAAACAAATATATTTTGGATCACTAACTGATAAGGATTTAATTACTGATTAAATTTACATTATGTGATTAGAAAATGGAGTTTGATAAATGGCAATAAATATTTGCTAATTACAAGTATTTCTTGATACAATAGGAAAATTAAGATTGATAGCAATCAAGAACAAATCCTGGATTGCGAAAATGGGGATATAAATAGTTTGAGTAATGATGTGCCTTATTCTATTTCCAGTGAATTTACCTAGTAAAAGGGTAATTACAGAGAGATTTAAGAGACAGTAGCTGAAAGATGAATACTTGCAATTGCATAATAGAAGATATTTTGGAAAGGCCATTTTCTTGAAAAGGTTTTGATGAAAGAAAAAATATTATAGATCGTGGCAGACCAACTCCTCTCTTGAAAATCAAAACTGTTATCAAATGATGTACAAGACATTTTTCTATTCAATTTTATGAAAACGTTTCCTGGCTAACAGGTTGCAATAAAACTAATAAAGTATATTGTTGGTCATGTCTTCTATTCGCAAACGAGAAATCTGTTTGGAATACTACTGGTTTTTGCGATATGAATAATTTAGGAAAGATAGAAAAAAAGCATGGAAAGAGATTAGTTCATATTTAAGTGCCATGATTTCAATTTAAATGTTGGGTCGAACTCATATTGAGAATTTAATTGATTCTACTCGCTCAGGGTCTATTAAAAATTTTAATGAAAAGGTAAAGAAAAATAAAAATATATTTAAATACTTTATTGATGTAACTTGTTTTGTGGCATGTCAGAAACTATCTTTCAGAGTGACGATGAATATCACGATTCTCTAAATAGAGGTATTTAGAAACCATTAATTTATTAGCAACCTATAACCCACTTTTGAAAAATCATCTGGATAATTCTACTGTTTTTCTGGATTGTCCAGCGATATACAAAATGATATAATTCATCTATTGCTTTCATTTCATTAAAAAAAATCCATACTGAATATAAAGATTAGGATTATAATGGGATTATTGCTAGATGAAACAAGCTATGTCTCTAATAAATCACAATTATCAGTAATGTTTCGATACATTAAAAAAGACGGCTTTGAAGTAGAAAGATTTCCCTTTTTTTGCTGATGTTTCTTTTGGTAGATCAGTTCAAGATTTATTTGATTTTATTATTCCATTTCTGAAAAAAGAAAAAGTTTATAATAAATTAGTTTCTCAATGTTATTATGGTGCCACCTGTCTGGGAATTCTAATGGTTTACAAATAAAAATTAAAAAAGTAATTTCTTATGCACATTATATTCATTGTTTTGTCCATAAATAAAATATTGTTTGTTCTCAATCTATATCAAAAAATAAAAGAATGTGCTGGTTTTTTAAAAAGTTTGCAGAGTTTTGTCAGTTTCTTCAGTCATTCTTCCAAAGATTAGCTGCTTTTAATAAAATTGTACAGAAAAAATTCATGCAGCTGCTCCAACATGATGGGAATATAACAGGTGAGTTGTTCAAACAATATTCGAGTCAAAAAATATTTAATGACTTTTTTTGAACACATAATTGACAATGAAAGTGACTGGGATAATGAGATTTTACAATCTAAGAGTTTATTATATAACTTAAACTACAAAAGATCATAGTTCTGCTTTATTTTTTTAATGAATTTTTCCTGCATACTGATATTTTATTTAAAGTTCTTCAAACTAAAGCATCTAATGTGCAATTTTGTCTAATAGCAATAAATAATTTTAAAAGTGATATAGAAACAGTAGTTGCAAATTATGATATTTTCTGGAATAATGTTAATGAAAAAGAAAATTTACAAAATTTTAAAATTAAACGAACTGATTTAAGTGTATCAAATAAAGAAAATTTTATGATTTTATTAAATGCCACTATTAAACAAATAATTTCTAAATTAGACAACAGATTCAGTTCTTTAACAAATTTTGAATTTCTAAAGTTGTCAGACACTTCAGAATATGCAGAATTTGCAAAAAAAATCCCAGAGAATCTACTAACCAATTTCAAAAGTTCCTATCTGGGCGTTTTTGATATATCAGCATTAAAAACTGAACTAAAAATGATGTTTGATATATCAGCATTAAAAACTGAACTAAAAATGCTGTTCGAAGATGATAACTTCAAAAGCAAAAAAAGCACTCAAGAAATCGTGCAGTTTTTGAGAGCTAGAAAGCTGTTTCAATGAATATTTTAAATTAAACAAACTAATGCTAACATTCCCAAAACCTTTTTGAGAAATAGATGTTCACAATCAAGGCTATCAAATTTAGTCCTGATATCAATTGAGAAGGAATTACTTCAACATATTAAACATAAAAAAGGATTATTATGATAGAGTAATAGATCATTTTGCTATGAAAGAATGGAGAATTGAATTAAAATATAAAAATTAATAATTTCAGTTTTTAATTATAAGATAATATACTGGATTAATTCACCAATGACATAGAACAGATTTTGTTTGTTATGATTATATTGTTTTATTTATATTAATTTGTTTTATATGAAATTTTAAACTATGAATGAAAAATATGTGAAAATTGTTGTGGCAAGTAAAATAAAAACATTATTAAAAAAAGATTATGTAGTTCACTTCCATTACTAAAAAAATCACGTTCCATCACTGATATATATGTTTTTGGTAAAATGTATTTAAATTACATATAATTATATCATTAATGTACATATTGCAATTATACTGATAATGTTAATGCATTTAAAATATGTGAATATTAGAATTACATATAAATTACCTTTAAAAGAAAATGTTCTATTATTTTGAGTCTATCTTTTGTTGTATATAAACAGGTTGAACGTTTCATTAAAAGACCTTTAAAAATATATAAACAGAGTTGAATTATGATATTAATGTATGCTATGCAAAAGTGAAAAATTTTATGATAATGCTAACAAACAACATCTTAGAATTAAAAAAAGATTAAAAGTAGTTATATTTATTTAAAGTACAATAAATGATAAGATCTTGACAATTAAAATATGGAATGGAAATCATTTTTTTATATTACATTATGATAAAACAACAACATTGATGTAAAACTAGAAATAAATTCAATAAAAATATAATAATTTGCATTTTAAAAAGGTTTTATTAATGGTATCATTTAATAAAAGATAACATATATACATATTTATAAAAACTAATGTTAAATAAATACTTAAGAGAAATCATTTTATTACTTAAGTCATAGACTAATAAACTTGTAAATCTGTATTATAATATTAACATATAATCCAGACATAATGAAACTTAATTAAAATATCTTTTGAAAAAAGTATATCAAAACTTGCATACTCAATACAATTATTAGGGTTTTAATCAAATCTTCCAAGTTAATACTTTTATATATACATTAGCTAAAAACCTAATATTTATTTAGCATATTAATATCCAATAGAATTTATAATTATTTGCATTCAGTCTTCATATCATTTAAAGACTTATCATTTCATTAACAGAAATCCCATAATAATACAACCAAGATCCTAAAACCTCTTGAGAGAACTTTTAACAAGATGTTTTCTACAATGAACCACTGATATTATTTTTTACAACAAACATAAAGATTATTAAAATGAACAACTAGAAATTCTTGCATAGTATATTATTTTATAGTATTATATAATTTATCCACCAAAATTATTTCATTCCTATAGATGAATTTTTTTTAGAATTCACTTCTGAAATTGTAGTCTTTAGAGACTAATAAACATCACAATATTTTAATCATATTTACCTGTAAAATTTTATTTCAGATGTTAGTACTTTGAAATAGTTTGCGTTTTTGATAAGCCAACAGAAATTGAAAAAAAATGCCACAGTTCTAATATTTGTTTTGATTTTAATCACAATTGATGGTAATAAAATACTAATAACATGGTAATTATTGCTACAAAAATAGATCTGATTAATAAAAACAAAAATAGACAAATATTTTCATAATATAATTTTTACATAAAACGTCAATTTCATCAAGACAAATATGATCATTTATATTTAACTGTTTAATCACAATAAAAAGGGCATATTGAAATTGATCATCATGTTTATTGTTTTATTATTGACCAACTTTATTTGGTATCTACATCAAGAATTTCATATTTAGTCTATTTTCTCTACATCAATGAATTATACTTTTTAATGAAATCCTGTAGTACATATTTATTAATTTTGGTAAATAACATACTAGCATCTTGTTTTTTAAAATGTATATTACTAAATATTCATTATATTTTTTCAAAGAATGCATAAAAATGAGCTTGGTAAATTGCAGGAATAACCCTGAATTTATACACTAAGATAACTATTAGCAAGTGATTAATGTAGAAATAAAAAGCTCTTTCTTCATAGATCATTAGTTTTAATAACTTAATGAAAAAATTTAAATGTATTATTTTTAAGTGTGCATCAAGATCTATAAAAAGTTAATACTCCTTGAATCATCACAAAGTTAACTTTAGTCTTTGTTTTTTTACAAACTTTTGTGAAGTCTATCACCCTAACTATATCTCATGATCTTATTTGCCAAAAAAAAATATTTAACATTGTGCTCATATATATATATTGTATGTATATGTCCTCATTTTACACGCATGTATATTATTTAATTAAAAAAAAATTTTTTTTTCTTTTATATATATAGATTTATGTGTGTATTTATTATTATGTATAATTTATAAATAGTTAATAAATAAGCAGTTGTAAAAAAAGAAGGTAATAATATTTAATATTGATTTATTATATTTTCTTATTAAATAAGGTGTTAAATTATTTAACATTAATTTTTTTGTTAAAATAAAGCAGATCAGAAAGAAAGTGTAAAATAAGCGATCAAGATTAGTAGATAAAAAAAATGTACACATGCAAAAGAGTGTGAAAGAATGAGAATGTCTGTATAAACACCAAAACACTTTTACACCTATTTCTAATGACTATAGATTGCCAGCTTTATTGTTTGTGTTATTTGTATCTAAGATTATTTTTAGAAAAGAGGTGCTTTGATGGAATAAAATGTGATTATTAATTTTCTTGTAAAATCGCAATAGAACATCAGCTTGTCAAACTCTGATTTTTGATCTTTGTCTCAAGATAAGATTTCCAGGTGGTCCTTTTCTTTGATCAAAGATTCGCAATATAAACTAATGAAACAATATTTAGTGATCAGTTTTTTTTATGTGATTAAGAAAGAGATGTAGGCTGTCAGTTTTTTTTCTTCAATATCTCTTTAGAGAGGAGAAGCAGTTCAATTTTTGCTTTAGAAATGAGTGAAACAATATTTACTGAATGGAAATCAGTTAATAATATTAACAAAATATGCAATCATTTTAAACTGAAAGGAAATGAACAGATTTCATTTTTTAAAAATGTGAGTTATTGATTTTTTTCCCTCTTTCTAAAAAAGAAAAATCTAAAAGAAGAAAAATGACTCTTGTTTTAAAATCAGTATAGATGAAGATGTGCATATATATAGGTAATTCCCAGAAGTATTAAGAAAAAGAAGGAAAAAAATTGAATTTCTTGGTAGAAGTTATTGACAATTCTATAAAATGATATTAATATATTTGGCTGTGTATAATACAATGAATTTGCATTGCTAAAACCATTGTTTCTGTTTCCTGGAATCTTACAGAATGGGTTAGCTCACTGATCTACTATGGACTCATATACCAGTCCATAGTAACCAAAAGAATGGACAAATTTAAAGCCAGCCACAAACATAATCTAATCATCATGTTGGACAAAAGAAAACAAAGAAGAAGGATAAATAAAGCCATATATAGCCAGGTTCGAAGCAATGAATGAAATTTTTGTTAAAGTTTTCCTCATAGTCATCTAAAGTGTCTACAACAATTTTTTTTAAAATGGTAGAGACAAGCAAATCCACCAGTTCATACTTATCTAAAAGTATTTGTAATAACTCTTTTTGAAATGGTAGAAGCAAGCCAGTCAACGAATTCAGTGTTATCAAAAGCATCAACAATAAATAATTTTAAAATTGTGGAAACCAGCAGGTCAATTAATTCATGTTTATTAGAAGGTATCAATAAGAACTGTCTTTTTAAATGAAGCAAATTAACTTATTGAAGCTATAAGTAAGACAAGCAATCTGAAAATTCAAACTTGGGACATTTATAAAAAGTGAAAATAATCGGGTAACTATGAACTTTCATTAACAGATCTTTTATTCTTACTTATTAAAAGTAAACCTTAATTTATTGGTCAAAGCATTTTTTCTTTTGATACAGAAACATTAAAGGCTTCTTTATCGATAGTTATTCTCAATATCACATAACACAAACACAATTTAAATCTTTAAACTTAAATTTTCATTATTTTTTTATCATTTTTTAAAATTATATATTGTAATATTGAAATGTTTTTTTTATTGTTCTTGATTTATTATGATAATGAGCAACCTATAAATATATGCATTTATAATGTTTTTTTTATTATCTTATTGCATATTAAGATTGATATAATGTATTTTATTTTCTTTTGCTCAAGGTTGCAATAATATTTTTTTATATGTGTGATATATGTATTAATCTCTAATTTAGAAAAACACATTTTAAAAATATATGTTGACATATCACAGGGTGCATGTGCATGTGTAACTGCTTATACAAACACGTCAAAAGAATAGGTATAATTTGTTTAAATATGGTAAATTAAAAAGTATGGCATCACATTTGAATGGAAGTGAAATAAAACACGCAAGTTACATCTGCAATTTATTTTTATGATATAATAAGTTAGGAAAGTCTTAAGTAAGCATTCAATGAAACATTTTTTTAAAGTCATTCTAAGCCAGCTTATTTTAAAATATCCAAAATGACAAACTTGTATATTAAATTTATTTGGTTGTGCTTATATAAATTTTTGTATTAGTTCTATATTTAATTAATGTAATAATAAACCATTTATCTAATTAGTAAATTTGATTTAAAAAGTAGAGTTAAAAAAGAATAGTATTAATAAAATATAATGTTTTTCTTGTCTTGATTTTATTATTTTAAATGATCATTATCATCGCTCGCAGATATTAAGAATCATCATTCATAAATATTGAGCAATCACTTGCAAATATTAAGCACTCACAAAATGTTAAGTAAACTAGAATGTTGATTTACATTTAAGTATTTAAGGATTATGCTTGATAATAAACAAATTTTAATAATTATAGTTCCATAATAGAAAGCTAAAATTATGTTGTGTCCATGAGTTTTGATCATCTTCATCAAAGATGGATATATTATTGATTAAAACACTGTTTCAAATAATACTATACAGGAGTTAAGATCACCATCATCATTGATTAAATAAATTATAAGCATTAAATCTAATTTTAAACATAATTAATATATTTAGTAAACAGGGGTTTATAGAAAGTAGAATATCACATGGAGAGAGGCATGATGATCAGTCATCATCACTAGTATTATTAAATCCTAGTTTTAACTATAAAAGTATTTTAGTAAATAACAAACATATAAATGCTAGTGAATGTAATATTTAAATCCCATTTTGACAAAGGATGATTTTAAAAAATGCCTATGATTTTATAAAGATAAATTTATTGTTGTGAGTTCATTATAAAGCTATGGCTGGTATCATCATCATTATTATTATCATCATTATCATCTTTATATTGTGATAAATAACTAAGTTAAATAACCAGTTCTCATGGCCATCCACTTAAGTAATGGTCTTCACTATGTTTAATTGGAAGCCATTAATAAGAGTATAATTGTCTGTTCATCAATATATGTCAACTAAGCTAGTAATGTCTGTAAGAGTCTTTGATATATAAATTTTGGTAATATTGGGATCTTATAATTTTATTGACATAGATAAAATATAAGAATGTCATTTTTTTTTCATTAGTCATCCATGTCATGTGTAATAAAAATGTACCGAATGAATTTGAACTCAGTACACTCTAAACAGATATTTATCTAGATTTAAAACAATCTAGTGGCGCTTGTGGGAAAACACATGTACTTAGCTAAACTGAATAAAGAGTGATTTAATCCCTTTCCAACTTCATAATATTAACTTTATGTGATATTTTTTCTTATATAAGTTGTTATAAACAGCACCAGTGTGTGCGTGTGATCATGAATGGTCATATATACATGGAAAAAGGAATGAGAAGGGGATTCCCAGTTAAAAGAACCTATTATTAGAGTTAAGCATAAGGCAGTCCAGGAATCTCACAGTGGAAAATTTTATTCAGTTGCTATATTTAATATTATTTTATTTGATGACAATGGCCAGTATGTTTTATTGTTCAAATAACTTCCCCAATATATAAATATTTTAAATCTTTATTGATGATAGTTTTAATTGTCATTTTATTATTTTATGTTTTGAGAAATGAGATAATTAATTTATTTCATTATTAGCGTAACAGAATTAATGTTTAGGGTAGTTGCAAATGGGCTATAATGTTATATTTAATTAATTAGAAATGGACACCCAAATAGAGCATGGTATGCATATGTTCTTAATAATATGTTAGCATCATCCTTATTTAATTATAAATTGTATGTTAGCTAACACAGTAAATTTATTTCTCAGTTAATTTTACTTGGTTACAAATGATGAATCGCTGGAGCATATCATATATCCTGTTTAGTGTTTAGTGATTGAATTATAGCAACTATTGTACCGGTCAGAATTGTATGTTCGTCTAACAAGAATTAGGACCTAAGCAAAAGTACCTAGAGTTCAATCATATACAAGATACACAGGTCAGGGATACTCATGAACTCCGCCCTATTGCCCACTTCCCAAGTCTATCACATTACAGACAACATTTCTGAAGATAGCAGCCTACCCTTCAATTTACTCCAGCCCAGGAAGGTTCAGCAAAGATACAAGAGACCTACGGCTTAACTAATTGATAACGCAAAGTAATGATAGACGTGCACACACAAACCAACAAAAATATCCAAAAAATAGCTTATTAAATGTGAATTTATTAAATGTAATATTAATAATAATTGATTAATCATGTGAATCACTAGATATGGAGATTTACAATGAATTAGAACATATATATCTTGAACACTCGATTTAGGTTTCACTTATTGTCGCTTGGGCATTCGATGTCAAACCGGATAACATAACAAGGTTTGATGGATATGAACCAAGAGATCTACATAATGATAAATTAATTATTTGAAATCTGCGGCTTAATATGCTAATGTGATTTAACGGGTTGATATTGCTCACGCTATGATATTTCTAAGTTAAGGAAAATAACCCATGACAATAACTTTTAGAATGAATGCTTATAAGATTTTAAATTACACAGAATATGATCAAACTTAATAATGGTACGAAGGTTTATTTTATTCAACATATGATTACATTTGGATTTCATGGAAGGTACATTAATTATAAATCAATTGTTGCGGAACCCTATGAGATGACTCATTTATTTCTTATCTATGAAGAGAAATAGGGAAAAATGATCATTTTGAAATTATCGTGCGAGTCTACATTTATAGATTTTCTCAATAGTTAATTAATGATGTATTAATAGCGACTGAACGAAGGATGGGTAGCGCTAATAAGCGATAATGTACATATACTAAAGTTAATTAAATTTAAACTATAATGAGAGCTTTGGGATGACTTAGGGAAATTATATCATTACGGCGTATAGACATTTGAACCATATGGAAGGATAAGAACGATAACGTGTGAACCGCATGACAAGGCCTGAGTGGACGATGAGCTTCATTTATTTGGGAGCGAAGAAAATTAATCTTATCCGCATTTGTGACGGATATCATTGGGAATTGTTTGGCAGGATACTATGGTTCCAACTCGTAGGATGTTAACCTATAGCAGTGCTTACCTAACCTAAGACAATCTGTAAGAGCTGGGGCCTCCACACTCTGTCGAGAATTGTGCTTATATAAGTCTTCCATTATCGAGAAAACGCATGACAACATCATTTCTGAATTAGGAATGTTATCACCGGGACACGTTACGAAAGCTGTCAGGTTTGATTTACCCTGATTTATACAGCCTTAAAATACTAATTAAGTCTAACGTAATGAAATAATGATCTAAAAGTAGTCCCAAACAAAGGCATACAACTTACTTAAAGAGTATATTCAATATCTTAAGGATAAATATTAAAACATTAAAATTCCTTTGCTAAATGCATATTAACCCACCCGAGAACTAAGTGACTTAAATTATCGTTAGATGGCGGGGTGATTTATAAAATGAATCATCTAGACATAAGGATCTGAATTAAAGTTATGTAATAATCAATTTTCATCATGTTAATCAATAGCGTGGAGCAATAGTAAATCATTTATTTTAAATATTAGTGAAAAGCATAATATTCATTATTAAAACATAATTTAGGAAAATCTCTCGATCAGGCGAATTTTATAATGTGAATACGCTTACGTTTACGATTAAATATTCCGCAATGGCAGAATAGCAAAAATAAATAGGATTGATTCGCCAGATCGAGTTATTAGCATACTAAAAATTGATATGATTTGCATAATATTAAATAAACATTGCCGCATTAAAATAAAAATACAAGGAGAGTGAGAACCTAGTAATCGAGTTTAGAAAGTGAGAATTACAGTTGAAATATACAACGAACAGAAATAATAAAACAAAGAAAAGAGGTCATTATTTAGGCAGTTAAAATTTTTTTTTTTTTTTAACCTAGAATAATATTTAGGCAGTTAATCGGCTTAGCACTACCGATCACAAAATAAGTAATTACATTTTTATATTAGGAGAAATTTCAGAACTAAAAATATTACATTTATATTTTACAATAGAAAAAGGTTATTAAGATGAAAGTTCGTTTATACGGCAAGGAATTACCTTTCTTCCCGATGAATTTCCAGCCGGGTGCGCACGTGTTGGTTCCATGTTTGATAAAGGAATTACAAATTGACGAAATTAAGGTTTCGGTCCATTCTTTATTCAATATTAAGTTCATTTTGGCAGCAATTGATGAACGATGGTTTCCGAGTATTTAGGCATCGGTTAGATTTTTGGAGAGATCCGGGGAAGTCAATCTATGTTTTTATTAGCCCTTCATGTTGCCGTTCAGAGGGGCGTGACTTCCCCTTAGCAATGCATTAGAAAAATGACATGTCTCCTCCTTTAGTTAAAAAATGTGGTTGCATTTATACTTGTTATCACCGCCGCTGGGTAATTCCCGGATGTTTTAATAACTACAATGATACAGCATATTTTGGACTACAAACGAGATTAAGTTCGAGAGTTAGTTTTTATCTAATTCCCGGATGTTTTAACAACTACAATGATACAGCATATTTTGGACTACAAACGAGATCAAGTTCGAGAGTTGGTTTTGGTCTACTTTAAGCTGAAAATAGACCTGCGGAATCAACGTTAACTAATCATGACGCTTAAATAAATCTATATTACAATAAAACAAATTTCTTTTATAATTTGGAAGATGGTAAGTCTTTTATTTACTAATTTTACGTTCCCCTCTCAAACTTTCTCTCTATGAAAATATATGTATGAATAAAATATACATTATGCAACGCTTTAAATTATTAAAGTTGATCTGTTACACACACATACGCACGATTGTTTACCGTAATGAAAATATACAATTGTTTTTATGCATACTAATGTTAAATGAATTTAAAGTTTACAAATACATAAACAGTCACGCGCATTGGTATACCTTCACTCCCCGGTGATCTATAATTAAATGGTTAGGTTTGAATCCATGTTTGGAGGTTTCAAACATTATTAGAGAGTGAAGCTGAATGTGTGCAACAGATTCCGCTTCATATGCCCCTAGATAAAAAAAATCAATGAAAAAAAAAGATTTTACTTGGAGTTGACGCATCCTTTCAGGTAACAAGAAAACGCACAGCACGGTTTCCCTACTTTGATATTTACATGGTTCGAAATCTATTCTTAAATTGGCTTTAGTAAACTTTACCCTACCTAAATTCAGTTGACCTCTTTGACAATTAGTTAGTAACTATATTCTATATATAAAACAATGAAACAAGAAAGAAAAATAACTAGAATATACATTTGACTATCTTACAAGGTTCAGCAGTCTATTTCTTTTTTTTTTCTATTCTTCTCTTTCCCTACTTGGGCTATCTTCTCCCAGGGTCGGGATATATTGTTTCGCGTGTGAATCATATGCCCCAGCATTGCGGTAGCCTCCTGGTCCTTCTTTTCGAGGTTTATCTGGCTCTGGAGCCAAGTTGCCATAATCGAGAGATGTTAGAAATCGGGACATCTTATCGATCTGACTTCCGAGCATCAATTTCTGCACCCAGGCAGGCATATTGTGGCGGATAGTCCTAATAATTCGGGGGTCCGAATACGCAAACGCTGTCAGAGATCGGAACCTTGCCACTTGGCGTACAAAAAACTGCGTGTGAGTTTCCTTGGAGTTGGGCCCGTACTTTTCCATGGTCAATGCTTCCAGGATCCCGTCCTGCCGCTCTTCATCCCAAAAACTTCCCAGCACTGCTTCCTCATAGTCTTTAAAGGTTTTGGGCTTCATGACCAGAGAGCCCCACCAATCCTTCGCCGTGCCCCTTAGGTAATGGCTGGCTATGGCCACTTGCTCGGCATTCGTAGCAGAGTTGAAAAAAAGAGCTCCTTTAAGCTTCCTAGATGAGCCTGTGGACTATCCCCTGGCTCCCCCCGAAAGGGCTGTACTTGAATGAATTTAGCCATGTTGGAACTATTCCCGTGATTAATCCCATCTGGCTCTCGAGCACTTTCTATGATCACTTCCTTAACCATTGTTTCGTCCCCTTTTACGATCTGGTACTGGCGTTCCATTCTTTCTACTTTTATGTTGGACTCTGTGGGTGACTCATCTTGGCTGCCTGACTCACATCGTGGCGCCGGTCCATTTGGTCTCAGCTCCCAACACAGATCTCCAATGGTTTCTTTCAACCCGTCAGTCTGGCGTAGTTGGCTGCATTCTTCAGTCTTCATAGCATGGGTATTTGCACCATCTGCTTGCTGCATCCTAATCGTTGTTTTCTAAAAATGTCTCCGGGACTCTTCCCTCACCTCCTGGAGCATGAAACAAAACTCTTCCCTGGCTTCCTTCCTGCTCTCCTGGATCATGATCCGGAGATCCTCCCTGGCTTCCCTCCTACTTTCTTGGACCATTTTATAGAATTCTTCCCTGTCGCTTCTATTTTCTTGCACGATTTTATGGATTAGGACGAGTAGGCTCTGATTATCATTGTTGATCCCCGATTTTACCCGCTCATGATCCCTTACACCTGGTTCTTTAAAAATAATTTCTGACCCGAGCTCCTCACTGCCTACACTCTCATTTTCATTTCCCGATTCGCTACCTTCCCTACCGTTCATTAATCTTTCCATTGGATTCTTTCTATAGTTTGCGATAGCTAGATCACTCCCCCTTCCCCTCCTTAACCATCACCTATGCCCAAAACTCAACACCAAAACTATTTTCTTACTACCATCTAATCTTATACTATCTCCCATTACTGCCAAAATATTTACGTTCATACTTTTATCAAAACTAATACATATTAAATGAAATAACATGTTAAAGATTAAAGAATCAAATTTTTACCATGACGTTGCTTTGCCATATGAGCCGTTCGCTCTCTTGCACCCGAAATGCACCTATATATAAAAAAATTTTAATTTCCCCCTTGTACAAGACATATGAAACCAATATGATATAATGACCCTTTCTTTGCTCATTCACATACTTTATTGTTTTCGCGAGTGTTTACCAGTTGACAAAATTTATAGTGTGTATAATACACGGGTGCCATGTCAACACAGTCGGCTTATCACTCATAACTATCTTTGGTCTGTGTGCACATCTATAAGTTTGACTGTTTAATTAAATTTGAAAAAAAAATTGACATAAAAAAATTGAAAGCAAAATGATTTAGCAAAATTTAGTAATAATATCACAATCATTTATCTGGTCAATATTATAAATTCAAAATGAATTTTGAAATCACCTCTATGGTGTGTCCTTTAGGTTCAACAACAAAAATTCATGACTCTTTTAAAACTAGAGAATGTTACATCACTGGCCTCTACAAGACTATATGACACTATGTTTCTTGGACTTTTTTACAGGAGGACATGTAGGCCATCAAAGCATTTTTTTAACTCATCTAGCTGCTTGACACTACATAAAAGTTTTTAAGGGTCTTCACCTATTTATGGTTACTCTAAATACATGAGTCATTAAAGCATTTTTCCAACTACATCTGGCTGCTTGACAACATAGAATTCAGTTTATATGGGTCTTCACCTATTTACGGTTACTCTAAATACATGAGTCATTAAAGCGTTTTGCCAATTACATCTGGCCGCTTGACACATAGAATTCAGTTTGTATGGGTCTTCACCTATTTACGGTTACTCTAAATACATACGAGTCAAAAAAAAATTTCACTTTCAAAACCTATGTTGCCTATTGCCATTTATCACCATCTCAGGTATATGGGTGTTTGTTTCGAAGCCCCACGTTGGGCGCCAAACCCGGATAAAAAAAATACACTGTACCGGTCAGAATTGTATGTTCGTCTAACAAGAATTAGGACCTAAGCAAAAGTACCTAGAGTTCAATCATATACAAGATACACAGGTCAGGGATACTCATGAACTCCGCCCTATTGCCCACTTCCCAAGTCTATCACATTACAAACAACCTTTCTGATGATAGCAGCCTACCCTTCAATTTACTCCAGCCCAGGAAGGTTCAGCAAAGATACAAGAGACCTATGGCTTAACTAATTGATAACGCAAAGTAATGATAGACGTGCATGCACAAACCAACAAAAATATCCAAAAAATAGCTTATTAAATGTGAATTTATTAAATGTAATATTAATAATAATTGATTAATCATGTGAATCACTAGATATGGAGATTTACAATGAATTAGAACATATATATCTTGAACACTCGATTTAGGTTTCACTTATTGTCGCTTGGGCATTCGATGTCAAACCGGATAACATAACAAGGTTTGATGGATATGCACCAAGAGATATACATAATGATAAATTAATTATTTGAAATCTGCAGCTTAATATGCTAATGTGATTTAACGGGTTGATATTGCTCACGCTATGATATTTCTAAGTTAAGGAAAATAACCCATGACAATAACTTTTAGAATGAATGCTTATAAGATTTTAAATTACACAGAATATGATCAAACTTAATAACGGTACGAAGGTTTATTTTATTCAACATATGATTACATTTGCATTTCATGGAAGGTACATGAATTATAAATCAATTGTTGCGGAACCCTATGAGATGACTCATTTATTTCTTATCTATGAAGAGAAATAGGGAAAAATTATCATTTTGAAATTATCGTGCGAGTCTACATTTATAGATTTTCTCAATAGTTAATTAATGATGTATTAATAGCGACTGAATGAAGGATGGGTAGGGCTAATAAGCGATAATGTATATATACTAAAGTTAATGAAATTTAAACTATAACAAGAGTTTTGGGATGACTTAGGGAAATTATATCATTATGGCGTATAGACAATTGAACCATATGGAAGGATAAGAATGATAATGTGTGAACCGCATGACAAGGCCTGAGTGGACGATGAGCTTCATTTATTTGGGAGTGAAGAAAATTAATCTTATCCGCATTTGTGACGGATATCATTGGGAATTGGTTGGCAGGATACTATGGTTCCAACTCGTAGGATGTTAACCTATAGCAGTGCTTACCTAACCTAAGACAATCTGTAAGAGCTGGGGCCTCCACACTCTGTCGAGAATTGTGCTTATATAAGTCTTCCATTATCGAGAAAACGCATGACAACATCATTTCTGAATTAGGAATGTTATCACCGGGACACATTACGAAAGCTGTCAGGTTTGATTTACCCTGATTTATACAGCCTTAAAATACTAATTAAGTCTAACGTAATGAAATAATGATCTAAAAGTAGTCCCAAACGGGGCATACAAATTACTTAAAGAGTATATTCAATATCTTAAGGATAAATATTAAAACATTAAAATTCCTTTGCTAAATGCATATTAACCCACCCGAGAACTAAGTGACTTAAATTATCGTTAGATGGCAGGGTGATTTATAAAATGAATCATCTAGACATAAGGATCTGAATTAAAGTTATGTAATAATCAATTTTCATCATGTTAATCAATAGCGTGGAGCAATAGTAAATCATTTATTTTAAATATTAGTGAAAAGCATAATATTCATTATTAAAACATAATTTAGGAAAATCTCTCGATCGGGCAAATTTTATAATGTGAATACGCTTATGTTTACGATTAAATATTCCGCAATGGCAGAATAGCAAAAATAAATAGGATTGATTCGTCAGATCGAGTTATTAGCATACTAAAAATTGATATGATTTGCATAATATTAAATAAACATTGCCGCATTAAAATAAAAATACAAGGAGAGTGAGAACCTAGTAATCGAGTTTAGAAAGTGAGAATTACAGTTGAAATATACAACAAACAGAAATAATAAAACAAAGAAAAGAGGTCATTATTAAGGCAGTTGAATCGGCTTAGCACTACCGATCACAAAATAAGTAATTACATTTTTATATTAGGAGAAATTTCAGAACTAAAAATATTACATTTATATTTTACAATAGAAAAAGGTTATTAAGATGAAAGTTCGTTTATACGGCAAGGAATTACCTTTCTTCCCAATGAATTTCCAGCAGGGTGCGCACGTGTTGGTTCCATGTTTGATAAAGGAATTACAAATTGACGAAATTAAGGTTTCGGTCCATTCTTTATTCAATATTAAGTTCATTTTGGCAGCAATTGATGAACGATGGTTTCCGAGTATTTAGGCATCGGTTAGATTTTTGGAGAGATCCGGGGAAGTCAATCTATGTTTTTATTAGCCCTTCATGTTGCCGTTCAGAGGGGCGTGACTTCCCCTTAGCAATGTGTTAGAAAAATGACATGTCTCCTCCTTTAGTTAGAAAATGTGGTTGCATTTATACTTGTTATCACCGCCGCTGGGTAATTCCTGGATGTTTTAATAACTACAATGATACAGCATATTTTGGACTACAAATGAGATTAAGTTCGAGAGTTAGTTTTTATCTAATTCCCGGATGTTTTAACAACTACAATGATACAGCATATTTTGGACTACAAATGAGATCAAGTTCGAGAGTTGGTTTTGGTCTACTTTAAGCTGAAAATAGACCTGCGGAATCAACGTTAACTAATCATGACGCTTAAATAAATCTATATTACAATAAAACAAATTTCTTTTACAATTTGGAAGACGGTAAGTCTTTTATTTACTAATTTTACGTTCCCCTCACGAACTTTCTCTCTATGAAAATATATGTATGAATAAAATATACATTATGCAATGCTTTAAATTATTAAAGTTCATCTGTTACACACACATACGCACGATTGTTTACCGTAATGAAAATATACAATTGTTTTTATGCATACTAATGTTAAATGAATTTAAAGTTTACAAATACATAAACAATCACGCGCATTGGTATACCTTCACTCCCCGGTGATCTATAATTAAATGGTTAGGTTTGAATCCATGTTTGGAGGTTTCAAACATTATTAGAGAGTGAAGCTGAATGTGTGCAACAGATTCCGCTTCACTATCATTTTATCACTCAGCTGTATATTTATAATCGGTTACAAAATAGCAGCCTTTTTCATCATTACATTAATTTGTATGCTGTTATAAAGTTTTCTTACTGTTTCAAATGACAGATTATAAGCATATATATTAGAATAATTAATAATGGTTTCTCTATCTATGTTTATTATCTATTACAAATGGTGCATCAACTAGGGCTCGAAATAAGCCAAATAAGAGCTTGAAATACACCACATACCTGAGAGATGTGTAGTATTTAATGATGACAGATGTATAGTTTAAAAAAAATAATATTTTTTTTTTTGCGAGTAATTTTTTTATTTATTATTATATACAAATATTTTGGCCTTATGTTTAGATGATGCTGATTACTGTTATTGCATTTTTGATAATGATAAATAAATACAGCCATTAAACAGCTTAGTATCAATTTTAAAATATAAAGATATCACAACTTATAATAAGTGTTAAAGTTAAGAGCACTGTTTTTTTTTAAATATTTTGCTTATCAGTGAAATATAGCATTGCTGCTAGTTAAGCATAAAATATTAATAGCCTTGAATTGTAGAATAATAATTTTGTTCATATTTGAAAAGTTTGTGTTATAGAAAATCTATGATTTTGGAGGTTGGATTGGATATTTGATTGTTGGAGTTTGGTTGGTTGTATTACAGTTTTGATGATGGATGGCAAATTTTTGTCATTGCCTTGAGGATGTGATGTATTCATACCACTGGTGATTGATTTATCTCATTCACTGCTCCAACCCAGATTATAATATCAGTTATTATTTATCATGAAGCAGTTAACAGTAGACCTGCCATGATTTCGCCTCTAAGACTCCAGAGAGAGCAAGGCAGTATTTTTTTTACTGATATATGTAATAGTTGCCTCTAAGACTTTAAAGATAAGCAAGGCAGTATTTTATGAATTAAAGCCCTTAAGACTTGGAAGTAAGCAGGGCAATGCAACAGTGTTTGCAATAAACTATTATGGGTTGCAGGAATGTAGCGTGAATGAATTGGGGTGATCATCTGAGTGTCCATGGAACATTGTATGCTTTAAGTGCCATGATTGAATTTTTTTTATCTATCTCATAATTGTGAATTGCTAATCATTCTTTTGGCTGTCAATATCTGTCAGATTTCTAGAAGGATGGATGAGT